>ML780088.1:243871-280606 GCA_009831015.1 Picea engelmannii | reverse complement strand
CAACTTAGAGTTGTAGTAAAAGAAACTATACTAATCACACTTGCCTTGAATAAACTGAAGTTCTGATTTAAATCACAGGAAAGCAACCTACCTATTGCAGATCTTAAAGATTAATCTAAAGAATCCTGGATTACATTAAAATAATACTTGCAACAGGAAAGAACAAATATTTTGCAACCAGAGAATAGGACCCTTACTCTCAAACAGAGACTTCAATACTTTATTTCTTATTAACACTCTTTCATGAAAACAGTAATGCAGAGAAAGCTAACTCTATCTAGCAGAGGATAAGGTCATCTAGTTCCTTCCTTTCTAAGCAGGAACCTTAAGCCCTATCCCTGATTAGCACACTTGTGAAGAATGACTGAGATCTACAGAGAACGGGATCTCCTGATCCCTTCCTTTCTGAGCAGGAACACTTAACCCATTTTCTGGTTAGCACACTTGCAGAAGTAATTGAAATCTACAGAGAACAGGATACTCTGATCCCTTCCTTTCTGAGCAGGAACCCTTAACCCAATCTCTGGCTAGCACACTTGCAGAAGTAATCGAAATCTACAGAGGACTGGACATCCTGATTCCTTCCTTTCTGAGCAGGAACCCTTAACCCAATCTCTAGCTAGCACACTTGCAGAAGTAATTGAAATCTACAGAGAACAGGATATTCTGATCCCTTCCTTTCTGAGCAGGAACCCTTAACCCAATCTCTGGCTAGCACACTTGCAGAAGTAATTGAAATCTACAGAGGACTGGACATCCTGATTCCTTCCTTTCTGAGCAGGAACCCTTAACCCAATCTCTGGCTAGCCTTATAAAATCATCACACAAGATTGCTAATAAAAAGAATTACGAATTTCATTCAATAAACTAAGACAGAGTTCAGTAGTGTTTCAGCAAATCGGAATTCATTAAAAGTAGTGTTTCCGCAAACAAAAGTTAATCAAAACATAAACAGAGATTGTACTAACACACTTCTAAACTAACGGGTGAATCTTGTGAAGAAGGTGGGCCCTCCCTTCTCACAAGATTCCCCTGAAACGAGAAAGCTAGAGAAGGATACTCAAAGCAGTCTTTTATTCATCTATCAAAATATCACATTACAATCTGGAATTGAAGTATGTCCCTCACTCTGAAGCTTTCTCAATACATAAAAACTTGGATCCTTCGAATGACGATTTCCTCTTATTTAAAGAGGGAACCCATTCGATACAATTGATCAAACATTACAATGTGTATCTGAGTCCTATCTTTAGTTGGATTTACTTTCTAAACCAGAATAGGATGTCCTAGTCCCGCGCAACAGAATACTATTACAGGTGATGAATGAGGTATTGTTGTTACGGCTGGAGTAACAGCTTCTTCTCGTTGTTGTTGATTGATGTTTCATCATCGCAATTTGCGGGCTATTTCAGCCACGTGAATTTCGCTCTTGACTGTGTCAGCATTCTTATGTAGGAGCGACGGTTGGTGCTTGTTGACCGCTGACTGTAACGGCTTCCTTTGTGTTTCAGCATTGTTGGTCCTGGCGGTTTCCTCTGTGTTTCAGCATCTGCAGCTCTGGACTGTGTAATAGATCTGTGTTACAGCATCTGCGACTCTAGACGGTGTAACAGCTCTGTGTTTCATCATCTGCGAACTTGGACTGTGTAACAGCTCTGTGTTTGTGCATCTGCGACCTTGGACTGTGTAACAGCTTTGTGTTTCAGCAACAGGCTTTAAATGCTAATCTGCAGTTTGAACACTTATACATTTCTAATCAATGGTTAAGTACGAGAGTGATGTAAAATATTATGCAAAACAGATTAAACGTATAGTAATGAGAAGGGACGTTGTATACCTTTGGAATGATCAGATAAAGTGATAGTATGAGTTTAAATATGGGTGATCAAGAGTATAATAGTGGCAAAAAGTATAGGCAAAAAGGTACATTGTGTGGTCCTAACACAAACAAACAGTTAAGGAACTATTTTCATGTTACCATGTGCAAGAAGAAGCATCGGATGAAGACGATCCACGCGATATTCAGATTGAAGAAGTCGAAGGAGAAAGAGATGTGGAAGGTCCACCCATAGAATCAGAAGTCATTTCTGCACTGATCAAAGTAAAGAAATTCAATATTGGGATAGCTGAGCAGCCCAAAATGGCTAGCATTGGAGACTAATGGGATGAGCAGACAATAGAAAGCATAACAGAGTTATAGCGCGAGTACAGTGACCTGTTTCCCACAACCTTTACAGAGATGAAGGGGATAGTCGGAGAGCTAGGATAAATGAAGATACCACTCAGACCTAAAGCGAGATCGATCAGATAGTGACCATACAAACTGAACCCAATATATAAGCAGAAAGTCAAAGCTAATATCGACAGGATGCTCGAAGTAGGCATCATAGAACTAGTTGAAGAATCAGAATGGATAAGCCCGATGGTAGTTCAGGACAAGAAACAAGGAGGGATTGGGATATGCGTCGACTTAAGGAAGTTGAATGATGCATGCCTACATGACCCATTCCCGACACCTTTCATGGATGAAGTGTTAGAAAACGTAGGTGGACACGAAGCTTACTCATTCACTGATGGATTCTCAAGCTACCATCAGATCAAAATAGCACAAGAAGATAGATACAAGACCACGTTTGCGATAGAATGGGGATCTTATTAGTACACAGTCATGCCTTTTGGACTGAAGAATGCACCAGCAATATTTTCCAGAGTGGTCATTGTTGCATTTAAGTAATTCATCCACCAGTTACTAGAAGTATACTTGGACGATTAGACAATCTACAGTTTGTTGAAAAACCATGTAGAAGTCTTACGCCTGATGTTAGAAATATGTAGAAAGTGCCATATATCACTGAACATAAAGAAATGCATATTCCGAACACTGTTTGGGATACTATTGGACCATATAGTATGAAAACAAGGTTTATTAGTAGATCCTGCAAAGATTGCAGTAATTGTTAACTTACAACCACCAAAAACAGTCTGTCAGCTAAGAGAAACGTTGGGACATACGGGATACTACAGGAAAATTATCAAAGGATATGCGCAGATTACTGCACCAATGGAAAAGTTGTTAAGAAAGGATACAAAGTTTCAGTGGAACGACGAGTGCCAACATAGTCTGGATACCCTGAAGGAAAAGATGGTCACCGTGTCGATATTAGTATTTCTAGAATGGGAAAATACATTTCCCGTGCATGTAGATGCATCTTCCATAGCACTTGGAGCTATCTTGGTGCGGCCAGGAGTGAGAGACTTGGATCACCCGATAACATTTGCGAGCATAAAATTTTCAGAATCAGAACAAAACTATAACACTACAAAGAGGGAATGCCTAGCTATGGTTTATGCACTGCAAAAATTTAGACATTACTTATTGGGGAAACACTTTAAGATGTTCACAGATCACTCAGCCCTGAAATACCTAGTCAACAAGCTAGTGTTGGGGGGGAGAATCTATCATTGGTTACTACCATTTCAAGAATTTGACTTTGAAGTAATATTCAAGCCGGGAAAATTGAATGCAAGACTTGACCACCTATCAAGAGTCACAAATGGAGAAGAACCTACGAATTTAGAGGACAACTTTCCAGATGCACAGTTATTTTCAGTACAGATCGTTGATCAACACTTTGCAGATATCATTCAATACTTGAGCACGGGTACTACATTGAACCCATAATGAAGGAAACACCATCGACAAGCTTCATGGGAAACCCATACAACACACGGACGCCGGAGAAAACACTCTATTCACGAAAAAAGAGCAAACAAAGAGCGATAGAGGTAGAAAAGCACAGAGAAAATTTAAAGAGGTCAAAGAGACCATTCAAACCCAACAAACGTTCGATATTACACGCCATGGCACCACCCAAGCAAATAGAATAAAGCCAGAGTGCCAGACCAACAAGATTTAAAACCAGGTCACGAGGACAAATGGAAGAAAGTATACAGCAGTCGCCGGAAATCGTCAATGTCAATGAAATCCCATCTCCAGACACGATACTGGTGAATTCAACACCTATACTGGAAGAAATTCCACACCAGAGGGCATGAGTATAGATATACCGGTAGAGGTACAGGAGCAGCTGAACCAGGACACAAAAACCCTAAAGGAGGTGCAACCAGAAAACATTGAAGCAGCTCTGCAAGTCAATGGAATGACACCAAATATGAAAACAACAGTTGAGCCAGACAAGTCTCAAATGACCATATCAAACCACCCAGCGGAAGGGATGGTCGAAGATGTCTCAAGTTGGTTAGAATAATATACTAAGGAACAACCGGAAGTCGTTGGAACTTCGAGCCAACCACCACCGCCGAAGAAAGACAAGATACAGATACCCAAGTCACCTCGCAAGAAACCTGCCACAGAAATTGTTCTACCATGTATACTAGATGGGGTACAGGTAGGACCATACCTGTTGGGTCATATAGGGAAGCTCAAATACTCAAATCATGATGTAGCAGACGAAGACAAGTTTCTGGAACTTGCAAAGAGGGTATACATGGAGACGGTGGGCACAAATCTGTTTGGGGAACCGATTAGTCAGCCACTCCAATGGGAAACAAGGTTGGAGAAGACAGGAATTTTAGGTCTGTTGGACCTACCACATTTTGGCAGAGTCCAGTACACAATCGCATGCGTCAAACTGTTGTTAGCAATCACACATGGAGGAGATTGTTGGTTGCACAAGATAGTCTCCATAGACGTAGAGATTATGGCCAACATAACAGGATTGCCATCCCGGGGCATGGATCTCGCACAGTTTCTGGATGACAAATCCAGGGAGAAAATGCTAGAAGAAGAGATGAAGAAGGAGTATGGCACCGATAGGGGGACAAGAGGGATCGCCATCAAGAGGATCAATGATGTCGCGACACAATTGGGCGCAAAAATCTTAGCCTGCAAGTTGCTAAGGAAATGTTGTAGGGAGGAAGTTCTAGCTGGAGTTTTCACAATTGCAGCTCAGTGCGCAAAGGGCACCAAAGTGAGCTGGTCACCATACCTCTTGAACTTGTTCCTGGATGACTGCAAGGATGCGCAGGATCTAGGCACAGAGTTTCACTACTCATGGTTGATCACGCTAATAGCCTTTATGGGATGGAGGGAACCAAGGTATGTAACTTTTTGTACCAAACCCAAACCAAACCAGGGAAAGAGAAACTTATTGTTAAAGGCTACATCGAAGGCTAGTCACAAAAGGATGAACGGGTCCATATTTGAAGGATACATACGCGACCTACAGGAAGCCATTTCTACGATGTGGAGAATAACACCAGAGACTATCGCATGATATGGGGACATCATCAACTTTAGGGATACAAGACATACAATTTGGATACAGCCGAGGAAGGATCCTGATAAACAGTGGCTACAGATGTGCTACTGCATCACAGAGGGTGACATTGACTTGGTAATCAAAGCTTGGGAAGATGTCACATACCCACTACGACAACCTAGACTTTTCGTCTTTTCTTTGAGGAACAAAATCCTTGAATTTCTATGGGGCCTAGCGCAGACCATCCCTTCCCTTAACCTCCTCCATTTGATCGTTGGATATGACCACAAGCCTTACCAAAAAGGTGCTTCCAGCTTTCATGTTTTGGGATTTCTGTGTGCGAGCTCTCCCGGCCTCCCTGTCCCTTGAAATGTCGAAACCTGAAATGGGGTTAACGAGCTCCTTGGCTCCCCTTTTTCCTACTCCATGCGAACACCTTAGTGAACACACGCTAACACCAAATGGTGCTACCAGAACTCGACTTTCGAGATTCCTATTGCAAGGAACCCTTGTTCCTTAAATCCCCAAAACCCGAAAGCCCGATATCATCCAGATCTATGGTCCAGATCGTCGACTTGATCAACGACCCGGATTAAATCGTGGCATTCTACCTTTCGGTATTTTGGCGGGGTGTTCACTCCTATCTCCCCAATATCTAGAACCCCGACGACTTTAGATCTTTGCCATGCATCCTCTACAAATGGGCGGTCCATATTCTTTCGAGACCCAAAATGTTGATTCCCGAGTTTAGACCCTTGACTAACTGCTAGCGCCTACCTCCTCCTTCTACCACATGACCCTGTCCTGTGACCTGGGGCTCCTCCACAGAACGCGTTGGGGTTCCATATACCGAGATTTCATGACTTACGAAGACGAGGGGTCTTTCCCTCTCATTTCTCGGGTGCCAAAATGTCGAAACTTATTCACACTAAACCGATTCAGGGTTTCGTATACCGGGATTTCGCGACTGGCGAAAACGAGGGGTCTTGCCCTTTGATTTCCTGGGTGTCGAAACGCCAAAACTTATTCACACTAAACCGATTCAGGATTTCGTATACCGGGATTTCGTGACTAGCGAAAACGAGGGGTCTTTCCCTTTGGTTTCTCGGGTGCCGAAACGTCGAAACTTATTCACGCTAAACTGATTCGGGGTTTCGTATACCGGGATTTCGCGACTGGCAAAAACGAGGGGTCTTACCCTTTGGTTTCCTGGGTGATGAAATGCCAAAAATTATCCACGCTAAACCGATTCGGGGTTTCGTATACCGGGATTTCGCGACTAGCAAAAACGAGGGGTCTTGCCCTTTGGTTTCTCGGGTACCGAAACGCCAAAACTTATCCACGCTAAACCGATTCGAGGTATTTCCGAAAGGATTCCGACCGTTTGTCTACCAAATGATGGGGTATTCTCTTTCGATAACTGGACTCGCTGTCCTTTCTGAGCGTGAATCACAAGATTCAACCTCTTGGAGCTTTAAACTCCGATGACTTCGAAACCTGAGAGAACTACTCTTACTTGTACAAGGTTTCCATACTCAGATCACATGATCCTTCAAAGGGTCCTTGGGTAATTATCCCTAGGCTTGGTGACCTGACTGAAAATCCTTCCTAATTCACCGAGCTATGAACTTTGTGACAGGGGTAAGGTAAACTCGTGGGTTTACTATAACAATAGTCTTTTCAAGGAACTCACTCCGACTCTAGAATGCGAGGAAGATTCTCGGGAGGAGGTGCCTTCGGGAACTCAAACCAGGACATAGCATGAGTCAAGTAGATGGGACAAATCTCAAGGGAACAGACTCGTATTTTGAACTTATTCATTCTACACATAAACCAATTATGGTCATATAAGTATAAGCATGCATCCATTATTTCCAATCAAAACACAAGGCAAACACTTCTATACAGAAACCATTTATGAGCGTATAAACATGAGCATGCGTTCATGATATTCAATTCAAAATACAAGACATAACACTTATCAGAAAACACCAGACGTAACACGACTGCTGAGAGGGGTGCTCGTTTCCACCCAACTATAGCCTCAGTGACTCAATATGAATTTACCACTAGCCACCCCCGAGCTAGACCACGATGCTTTAAGATTTAGTCTCCTACTTCCAACTCAACGGAAGTCAAGGATGAAGGTTACTCTCCTTCTCCTCTGTTCAGAACTCCCCCGTATTTCTAGAGTTCCTCTGGTTTTTCTTTCGTGATCCATGTCGCGCGCATTCCCCCCTCCTCCTCTTCCCCACACTTCCTTTCTTGCCTTTTTCTGCAAGATTGCGTGTGGCGCAAATTCCCCCATCCGCGGTCAAGTCTGAGAGCTTCTACGGATGGGCGGTTTGCCCCCATTCCCTCATTAACTCTTGAGGAGCCTCCGCACCTACCAACCTTGCGAGTAATTCATTCCAGAGTCAGAGAGTTGCTTTGGTCTTTGAACAAGTAAAAACCAGTACGGTATTGGTTCGATGGAAGTTAACGCAACCATTATAGGTCCCTTCCACCACCTCTCATTAGCCATCATGGTCTCTTTTTAGCACATCCCCCCTCCCAGCAGTCATGCAACACATAATCATAACAAAATTTACATTCATCGACCTTTTATACAAAGGTCCATCAGATAAAACATTCACATCTTTGAGTTTGCCATAGTTCTTGGCCAATATAGTTATTTTTACAGACTGGGGGAAACAGGGTGTTACAATTCCCTGCCCCTTAAAGGAACATCGTCCTCGATGTTCTATCTATCAATATGACGTGTATGTACAGAAGTAAACAAAATCGGATATGCTTGTTTCATGGCATCTTCCATTTCCCATGTAGCCTCATCTGGGCCAAAATGTTTCCACTGCACCTTGACCTGTGCAATGGTTCGGTTCCTAAGTGGGGTTTCCTTTCTGTCCAGTATGCATTGACGTTCTGGCAGGAATTCTCCCTCCGGTTCCTCCTGGATCACAAACCAGTCAATTATATGATTAGAATCATGTATATATTTCTTCAATAATGAAACATGGAAAACATTATGTGCTTTTACTGTGGGAGGATGTGCTAGCCTATAGACTACAGGTCCCACTCTATCTAGAATTTAAAAGGGTCCACAATACCGAGGTGCCAACTTGGCACAAGCTCCCATCCTCAGGGAACTCTTCCTAGGCCTAACTCATAGATATACGTGGTCTCCCGTCTTGAATTCTCTTGGAGTTCTCTTTCGGTCGATGTAACTTTTATGTTTGTTCTGAGCGACCTTTAGATTTTGTTTTATCTGAATCACTTGTTGTTCCATTTCTTTCAACATGTTGGGTCCAATAGTAATTCTATTTACGGGATTAATCCAACTGACTGGAGTGTTGCACAGCCTACCATAGAGGACTTCGAAAGGACTCATCTTCAGGGATTCTTGGTAGCCGTTGTTGTAGGCGAATTCCACCAATGGCAGGTAATCTTCCCACTTTTTGGGTTGATGAATTACATGCATCCTTAGCATGTCTTCTAATATTTGGTTCACTCTTTCCATCTATCCATCATTTTGAGGATGATAGGCTGTGCTAAACAGTAATTTGGTCTCCAGACCAGCCATCAAGGATTTCCAAAAGTTGGAAGTAAATTTCATGTCTCTGTCAGACACGATCTCTTTAGGCATACCATGTAGTCTGAATATCTCCTTCATGAATACGTTGGCAATGTCTATTTCCTTGCAAGTCGACTTGACGGGGATAAAATGAGCAGACTTGCTCAATTTATCCACCACTACCATGATGGCGTCATTCTGTTTGGTCAAGGTTGGTAATCCGGTGATGAAATCCATGGAGATGGTTTCCCATTTCCATTCCGGGATTGGTAGAGGTTTTAATAATCCTACTGGGTGTTTGTGTTCTGCTTTAACCTATTGGCATTCTATGCATTTGGCTAAGTACTCAACTATGTCTTTCTTCAATCCAGGCCAATAGAATTGTTTCCTAGTGGTCGTGATCATCTTCTGGTATCCTGTATGACTAGTATATGGTCTTTTATGTAGTCCATCCATTATGAAACTCTTCAAGTCATCACAATCTGGAATATACAATCTGTTTATGTAAGTTAGAATACCTCCATCTATCATCTGGTAGCCTTCATACTTTATCCCTATGGGTTCTTGCTCCAGGTACGAGGTCACGGTCTGGAAGAATGTGTCTGTTTCTTGTGCATTCCTAACTCTTTCTTTGACATTTGTCTCGCAAGTGCTCACCGCTGCCAGGTGAATTGTTTTCATACTTCTGCTAAGGGCATTGGCCACCTTATGTTCTTTTCCTTTAACATGTTTGATTTCAAAATCAAACTCACTAAGGAGCGCCATCCACCTAGCTTGTCTGGCATTGAGCTTTGGTTGGTCAAACAGATATCGCAATCCACAGTGGTCTGTCATAAATACAAATTTCCTTCCTAGGAGGTAATGCCTCTACATTTTTAAGACATGCACTATGGCGGCCAGCTCTAGATCATGGGTCACATAGTTGACTTCGTGCTCATTCAATTTTCGGGATTCATAGCAGACTACACTTCCTCCTTGCATAAGGACTCCTCCGAGCCCTTCCTTGCAGGCATCTATGCACATGAGGAAGTCAGCTTCAGGATCGGCGATCTTCAACATGGGTGTGTGGGTCAGTAGATGTTTTAGGGATTGAAATCTTTCTTCACATTCTTGTGTCCACGTGAATTTAGTTGCCTTCTTTTGGAGGGCAGTGATTGGACAAACAATCTTGGAGAATCCTTTTATAAATATCCTATAGTATCCTGCTAAGCCCATAAAGGATCTAATATCTGAAACGTCCTTTAGGGTAGGCCATTCCATGATAGACCTGATCTTGTCAGGGTCTACTGCTACTCCCTCTTCAAATATGACATGGCCCAAGTAATGTATTTGTTTCTGGAAAAAGTCGCACTTGCTAAATTTGGCATAGAGCAGATGTTCTCTTAGCACTTGAAGCACAAGTCTAAGATGTTCCTCATGTTCCTATATATTCTTGGAGTAAATTAATATATCGTCAACAAAAACCAGTACAAATTTATCTAGGAATTTGATGAGCACATTGTTCATCAAGCACATAAAAGTGGCAGGGGCATTGGTCAATCCAAATGGTACTACCACAAACTCATAGTGACCATATCTCGTCCTAAAGGCAGTTTTGTGGATGTCTTCACCCTTGATTCGGACTTGATGGTATCCAGATCTCAAGTCAAACTTTGAGAAGATGGAAGCACCTCCCAAATGATCGAATAGGTTATCGATCCTGGGTAAGGGGTACTTGTTCTTTATGGTTACCTTATTGAGTTGTCTATAATCTATGCACAGTCGGAGGGTATCGTCTTTATTTTTCACAAACATGATTGGTGCTCCCCATGGAGACACGTTGGGTCAGATATAGCCTTTGTCCATCATTTATTTTAGTTGTAATTTAAGCTCAACTAGATAGGGTGTGCTCATCCTGTAGGGTGTCCTATACACTGCCACCGCTCCTGGTGCAAGTTCTATCGAGAAGTCAATGTCCCTTCTCGGAGGTAGACCCAGTACCTCTTCCGGAAATACATCTCTATATTCTCTTAGTGTGGGGTGGTCTTCGAAGCTTGGTTTTTCATCTTCAACTGATTCCAACACCTGTATCGCATATAGTGGACATCCCTTTCTGCAATACTTTCTCATTTGAAGAGCTGATATTCGTCTCACCAAGACAGGTTTTTGGATCCCTTGAAGGGTTATCCTTCTTCCTTCTTCACTTACACATTCTAAGGTTTTATGGTAACAGTCTAGTCTGGATTTATATGTGGCTAGCCAGTCCATACCAATCAACAGGTCATATGATCCTAGGGGTAATATGTTAAGGGTTTCTTGGGTGGGGAATTCACCCATAGTGAATTGGCAAGCTGGTATGACCTCCGCTACCTTTCTTTTGGTTCCAGTGACTAACTGTACCAACCATGGATTGGCATGTTTATGTGGCTGTAATTTACACTTATCAACAGCCTTAGGGGCTATATAACTCAAATTTGAACCAGGGTCAATTAGAATAGACACTAGATGGTTGGTGATCATACCTTCCATCTCCACCACTGAAGCTTGGTGGTCAGCTTATTTATTATCCAAGGCTGCATAAATTTGTGGCACGCTCCTGGCCACGTCATTGACGGTGATAGCTTCTTGAACGTTGTAAATTCTCTGACTGTTCTGTTGTCGGTGCGGGCAGTCCCTCAATAGATTTTCTTCTCCACAACCCCAACAGTTCAAGGGTTCTCTCTTTGGGTTATCAATCTTTCTTGGGGTAGATCCAGAAGGTTTATTTCTGCCCTGGGAGGGGAAATTCTGCTGGTGTACACTTCAGGTTGGGAAGCTCATCCTTGAGTTCTTTTTATAGTTTTTAAATCTTAGGGATTTAAACCCCTTTTTCTAGAATCCCGAACTATTCTTCTGCTTCCAGCCTTCGCGAGGTTCTGTCCGATGCCCAAGATGTTCATGAAAATATCTTGCCTTTCAAATAGTGTCTTCTAGGGTCTTTGGATAGTCAAACTCAATCCTATTATGATAGTCCTTAGGTAGTCCACTGATGAATCATTGCACCTTTTCCTTTTCTGCTTTTATATAGGGTATGTACCTCAGCAACTCGAGGAATCTGCTGACATATTCCTCTATGGTGAGTTTCCCCAGCTTGAGTTCATAGAATTCTTTAGTCTTTTCGTCAAACTACTTTTTCGACACACACTTCTTCCTGAAGTATTTCTCAAACCGTTCCCAAGATAGGTCCTCTTCGTGAATCCCTTTTACATTCTTAAGGTCTTCCCACCAAATGGAAGCCTTTCCATTCAAGTTGAAAGTGGCTACTCAGGCCTTCAAGTTTTATGAGAAGTCATGGACTCTGAAATACTTCTCTAGTCCAAGCAGCCAGGCCTCCGCTTCCTCCCCCTTCTTTATTTCACCATCGAAAGAGGGTGGTTTGACCTTCTTGAATTCTTCGAGATTATGACTTTTAGAATGCTTTCGCTTCTTCCGTTTTCTTCAAGAATAAGAACTAGTTCTGCTACTAGAAGATCCCTCCGAGTCGCCAGTTTCCTCTCTAGAGGAATCGTCTGATGCTTGTCCCTTATCTGTGGGGTGGACCTTTCTCGAGGTGCTCCTCCCAGTGTGGCCACTTAAAAGACCATGTTTCTATATCTCGGGTGGACTTCGAATTTTCTTTGTTTGTCGTCAATCCCCGTGACTGGTGTCAGGTCCATGCTGCAATTGTCTTTGTATGTTGGATAAACTCTGCAGTAAGACTACATTAATTTTCGTTTGCTTCTCTTGCTCTTTTATCAACCTCTCATTGTTGGCCTTGCAGCTCTGTAGTTCGACCATGAGGTTCTTCACAGTCTCAGCCAGATCTGGAGGCATCTTTACCGCCCTCCTTTCATCGGACTCTTCGTCTCTATTGTGGGATCCATCCCCCACTTCGTGGTGAGTCACCATTCTCTGCATCTGTAGTTTCTCGCGGTTGATCATCTGCTTGTGTGCAGAATAAATAAATAAAAATAATTATTAAAAAAAAAAAAAACTTGTTGTTAGTCAATATTTATATTCATTCATAACCAGCGCATAATTCATATTTTTCAAAAGCATGCACACAATAGGAATTTTCATTCTTAACTTTGAATTTTAATAAAGGGAGTTAAGATAGAGGGTTACTCCTTTTAAGAGTACTTCAAATGGAGTTTATGCGCAACTCGTTCATGAGCCCAAGCAGGCCAAGTGTTGTGGCCATGCTCTGATACCAATTTGTCACATACCCACTATGGCAACCTAGACTTTTCGTCTTTTCTTTGAGGAACCGAATCCCTGAATTTCTATGGGGCCTAGCGCAGACCATCCCTTCCCTTAACCTCCTCCATGTGATCGTTGGCTATGACTGCAGGCCTTACCAAAAAGGCACTTCCAGCTTTCGTGTTTCAGGATTTCTGTGTGCGAGCTCTCCCCGGCTCCCTATCCCTTGAAATGTCAAAACTTGAAATGGGGTTAAAGAGCTCCTTGGCTCCCCTTTTTCCTACTCCATGTGACCACCTGTTGGCAGCCAACTCACTTTTTCCTATCGTCTATAAGCTGCCTACACCTATGTCTTGCAAACATAGAATTTTTCGTCGCAATTTCCAAATAGACGGCGTTTTCATTCTTGCGACATTTACACATTTGTTTTCATTTTTCTTTCACGACTGTAAGTGTGAAAACTTCTCCTTTCAAGTTACATTTTGATCACTATCTGAATTGTCATGATCTTTTTATTGATATACCTACTGCGCTTATCTTTTGTTTATCATTATATGGCTGGAAAGACTTTCAAACTACGCCCATTGAACATTCTGATGTTGATTGCATAACTTGATTTTGTTGATTTTGTAAGGCATTGAGCATTTGGGTTTATACTTTTTAGGACTTGCCTCATCTTTTATTTTGCATAGGGGTTATGATTGAATTTATTATATATGTTATATAATCCTTATGTTAATCTTTTTATAACTTTTGGTTTGTCAACTATTATGAATTCGTTTGACACCTTGGTTGAACTCTTGATTATATGAACTATATACATTGGCGCATATATGATTTTGGGTTTTTGATTTATATGTCAGATTGTTAAACATTATAGTATAACTTGCGCGCATTGGTATGCACATTGCATTTATTGGTTGTACACATAAGTTAATGGTCGGACTATTATCATGGAATAAACAGCTATGAAATGTGGCGGTTGTACTTGGATAATGAGTATTATGCATGGCAATGAATAACTCCACCACCTTCGCATGCTTGCATTAACGCTTACCCCTTTTCACTCGTTCATTGTTGTTGGTTCGGGTAGCTCTGTTACTGTGTGTTGATGAATTTGAACCCTTACCTTACCATGCATTCAACTCCATGGCACCAGTCGTGCGAGTTGAACCCAATGGCAACCAGGCCCTGTTGATGTTTGATAATGCCCGCCAAGATTTGGCAGACAGTGGATGGCTTACCTTCATGAAACGTTTTGAGGGTTTTAACCTTTGCGTGGCTTGACAGTTTGCCATGACCTTCGATGGCTGTCGAGCCAAGGTCGGCGATATACAATTGGAAATCGATGAATAGTTTATGAGTCTTGCTACGGGTTTGTCTGCCACTGGACAACGATGGTTCAAGAATTGCAAAGTCGAGGAGGTCCCATGGACACTTCTCTTTCAATCACGCAAAATTACCTCCTGTGATAGAGGTATGCCAGTAACTACGCTCAAACAACGTTGGCACGATTTGTTAATGATAATCAAGCAGTTTGTCACCTGCAAAGGCAGATGCGGGCTTGTATTCCTTTACCACCTGCGCCTATTGATGATTTTCATAGGTTATCCCCTAAATGTGCCCTATTATATGCATCGTAGCCTATTTAAAATGTCCAAGAAGTACAAAAGACACCAGGCTAACAGTAGCCTTTTTCATTATGGGTTTGTTAAGCTTATTGTTGTCTATCATTTGAGTCTGCACGGGGATAGTTGGAGCAATTTCGTTGCTCAGAATGGTTTTGAGGATTCGAACCCTCCACAGGTTGACAAACCTATGGTGAGTGAGGTCAAGGTTGTACCCCCAATACCCTACCATATCCTACTGCCTAAACCCTCGACCGACCCTCCTATCAACTTACCCCACACTGTGACTAAGAGTGTTGAGACTGTTAAGCCTATGAGCAAGAAGCCCAAAGCCAACCTTACTGCGAATGTTAAAGGGAAAAGGAATGCTCGTTTGATTTCACGAATGGAAAGGAACAAGCCAAAACCTCCTGTTGAGCCAAACCCTATCGTGTTGAGTGAGGACTCTGATTCGGAAGTGGAGCATTTCTTGGCTAGCGAATACCCCTATTCGTAAGGTCTGTGTGCCGAACCCTCGTATGACTTTGTGTCAAACCTACCCCCCTACCTACAGGATGACCCTAACTACCCAGGCATTAAGTTTCCTTGTGAAACCCTCAGTCGTTTATCCAAACCCTCTCCTGCCCTGTCTAAACCCACAGTGTCACCCTGTGATCAATGCAATTCGTGGTTAGAGAGATACTATAATGATGTTCCAATACTCCAGTCAAAGATTCAATATTTAGAGGACCAGATTGCAGCCCTGACCAGTCAAAAGGCTAAACTACAAGCGACAGATAAGAAACAAAAGACGACAGGCTCCATCTTGTTTAAAAATGTGGAATCAGCCACGGCTGTTGTGAATTCTAAGCTGGCGTAATTGAGCAGCCTCGTCATTACACGGGTATGTTTGTATATCACTTGTTTTTGTAAATAATCTAGGTTTATATAATGATATGAATTCATTTTTTAAACAGTGTTGTTCACAGCATTGAATGGCTCTGTTACATTGCATGCATTCTATACATAGCTTTGCTTTGACTAAATAGAATTCCGTTTTTCCCAGTTAAGCTTCTATTAGATTTTCATCGATTTGATTGATCTTAGTGTGGATTTGATTTGTTCGATTGGATTAAAATGGATGCTCTGCTGTCAATCGAAGTCGTTTGAACCTATTCAAGAAAGGAAATGTTTCTTATACACAATTTAGAACATAATTACATTTCGATTCAATTTCATTATAATGCATACGCTATGATTGGCAACGATTTTGATGCGGTTAATTGTTACGGTTTTTCTATGCCATATGACCTTCGAGCGACAGGAATTCAACTCGGATCGTTTCCAATGTGACTCTGTACAAACACACCCAAATCATGGAATGGATTTTATTGCTTAACGATTATACTGAACCCCAGCCGGTTAATTCGCATTGATTGAAGTATTGTTAGCTCAACCATGTTATCAGTTGGATTCGTAATTGCAATGGATATTCTGTTTGAATTTGATTTGTAGAACGAGATTGGCTATATCCGGATTCACAATTTATTTCTATATTAAACTCAACCATGTTTTGTTTGAAATTAATGATTTCGTTCAATACCAATCAAGTTTATTTGCCCAGTTTGCAATAACCGATTATCACATTATCGATTCTATTATGATTGTGATCACAATTAATCGATCCTATCTGTTGACTGTGCAAGGATCAACGATTGAAATCTATGACAAATTCTGTTGGATTGATGATGTTACGTATGATTTCATATACTCATAAGCGAAATAGTCTTTCTATTTTTGTGTTCGATTAAACGATATGAATCTTTTGCTATATCGTTACAGCTATAACGAGTGGAAAGTGATTTTGTTGGATCGGATTGTATCTATTGTTTAACAATCACATACGATATGTTTTTCAATTGGATATGAAACAATCTTATTGTTGTTCGATTATGACTCATTTACCCGATTTTGTGGTAACAGAAGAACAGAGTATTCCTATCTCTGTTTTCGATTGAATCATTTTGATCATGTTTAATGTTGAATGATAAAATCATTTTGATTCGTTTTCAAGTAATCATTGGAAGATAATTGGATTTAATTCTTTTAAAAGATTTCATTTGATTTCAATTCTGATTCTGTATATTATTTTAGACTAGCTACAGAATCAGATGATTATGTAGCTAAGTCTGTAGAATTAAATTTTTATTGTTTTAATAATAAAATACCTCTCTAACTTGTTATTTTTGGTCCATTTCAGGTGAATTCGAAATTGCATTGGATTTGATGAGCAGTTAGAGGATATTTGAGATATTTTACTTGCATTTTATTTTTCTTAGTTTAGTTGATATTGGGAGATCTTCCCAGATTTTTGTAAAACAGTTTTAACTGCCACAGGGAGGTTTTACCCTGTGGAAAGACTTATATATACTTATTATTTTTGTAATAATTTCATCCTCATTCGTGGGAGAACAAGGATATGGAATTTTAATACAGACTGAGGCAGAATTTGGTGTTTTGTTACAGCTTTAGCTTCTCATGATATCAAAATTTTGTTTCATGTTATGTGTATCAATTTGCCTTTGGTTAATGACTACTTTAGCTATCTTAATCTTTTGCAAATGATATAATTTAATCACTATAATCCATATCTGATTTCTTCTAGTATTTAAAAAACATAGCAATTTATTGATTCAGTTTGTGAAGCACAGATTTCTCTTCTTCATTAATTGGATTATTAAGTATAAGTTTTTGCATAATAGGTTTCCCTTATTGCAGAGATTTATAAATCATATAATTGTTATGATTTTTTATGTCTTGTTTGTCCTGTAAATAAAATCAAAGAGCAGCGCAGCCTATCGTTTACAAAAAGCTTATGGACCATCCAGTGCGAGTTTACTTCCTCCGACCAGCTTCGAAGTCAACATACACAAAGAAAACTTGGAGCGTTTCCAGGTCAGTTTGTCATTTATTTGTTTAGTATATTTATTAGTATTTTTAGTTAGATATATATGTTTAGTATATTAGATTGTTTAATTTCAGTAAGTTTTATTTCTTTTTCATAAAATCATAAAATCAACAAAAATATATTTCGCTGTCTTAGGGCAGAATATAATGAGTTTTGCAGGTTTTAATTAAATCTGTAGATTGACTATATTGTACATTTTGTGAATAAGTGATATTGCAGTTAGTAATTAGATAGTTGATTAGAGTTAGTATAATATTAATTAGTAGATTGTATATAGAATAGTTAGATTAGTTTAGTTTAGTTTTAGTTTAATTTGTTTAGTTAGTTTAGTTTGTTTTATTTAGTTTTAGTTAGATTAGTTTGTTTAGATTAGTTTTCTCTTTGGTTTTCTTAAGACCTTAGAGCGGCCAACGGAGCCGCTAAACCCGCCAGGGTGGTTCATTCCAAACGGCTTGGGTTATTAGACAACCCTGAACCGGTTCCACTCTATCAGTTGACGGACGGTCAATTTCGCCCGTCAACACCACCTTAGTGAACACATGCTAATACCAAATGGTGCTACCAGAACTCGACTTTCGAGATTCCTATTGCAAGGAACCCTTGTTCCTTCAATTCCCGAAACCCGAAAGTTCGGTATCATCCGGATCTATGGTCCAGATCGTTGACTTGATCAACGGCCCGAATTAAATCCCGGCGTTCTACTTTTCGAGATTTTGGCGGGGTATTCACGCCTATCTCCCCAATCTCTAGAACCTCGGTGGCTTTAGATATTCGCCACGCGCCCTCTACAAATGGACGGTCCAGATTCTTTCGGGACCCAAAATGTCGATTCTCGAGTTTAGACCCTTGATTAACTGCTAGCGCCTACCTCCTCCTTCTACCACATGACCCTGTCCTGTGACCTGGGGCTCCTCCACAGAGCACGTCGGGGTTCCGTATACCAGGATTTCGCGACTTGCGAAGACGAGGGGTCTTTCCCTCTGATTTCCCGGGTGCCGAAACGCTGAAACTTATTCACACTAAACCAATTTGGGGTTTCGTATACCGGGATTTCGCGACTGGCGAAAACGAGGGGTCTTTCCCTTTGATTTCTCGAGTGCCGAACGTCGAAACTTAATCACACTAAACTGATTCGGGGTTTCGTATACCGGGATTTCGCGACTGATGAAAACGAGGGGTCTTTCCCTTTGGTTCCCAGGGTGCCGAAACACCGAAACTTATTCACGCTAAACCGATTCAGGGTTTCATATACAGAGATTTCACGACTGGCGAAAATGAGGGGTCTTGCCCTTTGGTTTCCCAGGTGCCGAAACATTGAAACTTATCCATGCTAAACCGATTCGGGGTTTCGTATACCGGGATTTCACGACTGGCGAAAACAAGGGGTCTTTCCCTTTGGTTTCCCGAGTGCCGAAACGTCGAAACTTATCCACACTAAACCGATTTGGGGTATTTCCGAAAGGATTTCGATCGTTCGTCTACCAAATGATGGGGTATTCTCTTTCGATAACTAGACTCACTGCCCTTTCTGAGCTTGAATCACGAGATTCAATCTCTCGGAGCTTCGAACTCCCACGGCTTCGAAACCTGAGAGAACTACTCTTACTTGTACAAGGTTTCCAGACTCAGATCACATGATCCTCCAGAGGGTTCTTGGGTAATTATCCCTAGGCTTGGTGACCTGGCTGAAAATCCTTCCTAATTCATCGAGCTATGAACTCTGTGACAGGGGTAAGGTAAACTCGTGGGTTTACAATAACGGTAGACTTTTCAAGAAACTCACTCCGGCTCTAGAATGCAAGGAAGGTTCCCGAGAGGAGGTGCCTTCGGTAACTCAAACCAGGACATAGCATGAGTCAAGTAGATGGGACAAATCTCAAGGAAATGGACTCGTATTCTAAACTTATTCATTCTATACATAAACCGATTATGGTCATATAAGTATAAGCATGTATCCATTATTTCCAATCAAAACACAAGGCAAACACTTCTATGCAGAAACCATGTATGAGCGTATAAACATGAGCATGTGTTTGTGATATTCAATTCAAAATACAAGACATAACACTTATCATAAAACACCAGACGTAACGCGACTGCTAAGAGGGGTGCTCATTTCCACCCAACCGTAGCCTCAGTGACTCCAGACGAATTTACCACTAGCCACCCCCGAGCTAGACCACGATGCTTTAAAATTCAGTATCCTACTTCCATCTCAATGGAATTCAAGGATGAAGGTTACTCTCCTTCTCCTATGTTCAGAACTCCCCAATATTTCCAGAGTTCCTCTGGTTTTTCTTCCGCGATCCCTGTCGTGCACGTTCCCCCTTCCTCCTCTTCCCCACACTTCCTTTCTTGCCTTTTTCTGCAAGATTGTGTGTGGCGTGAATTCCCCCATCCATGGTCAGGTCTGAGAGCTTCTACGGATGGGTGGTTCACCCCCATCCCCTCATTAACTCTTAAGGAGCCTCCCCACCTACCATCCTGGTGGGTAATTCATTCCAAGGTCAGAGAGTTGCTTTGGTCTTTGAGCAAGTAAAAACCAGTACGGTATTGGTTCGGTGGAAGTTAATGCAACCATTCCAGGTCCCTTCCACCACCTCTCATTAGCCATTGTGGTCTCTTTTTAGCACATCCCCCCCTCCCAGCAGTCATGCAACACATAATCATAACAAAATTTACATTCATCGACCTTTTATACAACGGTCCGTCAGATCAAACATTCACATCTTTGAGTTTTCCATAGTTCTTGGCCAATATAGTTATTTTTACAGACTAGGGGAAACAGGGTGTTACAGAAGATAAATGGAGGATTCTAGCCATCACCTAGAAATTTCCAGAAACAACAACAGAAGAAGAGCCAGGGTAGGGAAGTGCCCAAGAGACGAAGAACGGGCCAGGGAAAAACAACATAGACAAACGAAGGGCCAACGAAGACAGGGACCCAGAACAGGAAGAAGGATAAGACGCAGTCGGACAAGGAGCAACAGAAATAGGTCGAGCCCGTGCAAGAGACCGCAACAAATCCCAACTCACAGAAACTAGGTGGGAATAAGAGGACAACTACGCAGACAGGAGGAGCGCGCAAGAAAACAAAGGCCCAAAGAACACCTCCAGAGTATACGATCATGGATGACGATGGGGAAATGATAGCCCTAATGGTCCAAGATTGTCTATACGAGGACTTCGACCATGTTGCACACCACAGAGACAGGATTCAACAGGAGATGGCGGACATGAGTTAGCTCCTCAAGCAAATCGAGGAAGTACAAACAACAAGCAGCAGGAGGGGACCAGAACTATCAGCATCACAGATAGCGGAAAGAGTGGAAGAAGAAGAAAGATATCCAGTCCACTCACTACCACACCCGAATGCAACATTCCATATCACACCCAGTATGCTAAAAATGGATGAGATTGTGGGGCAGCCACCCTTGAAGGACTTAAGCCAAATCCAACTGATGTTGACGTGGATGCCGACCAGGGAACTCCACAAGTTGTAGGTTAGCATAAACCATGAGGTACAATCTCACGCACACAAATACTTAGTCGAATTGTAGAAGGCAACAGAGAAACGGGATGCGTTGGAAATAGTCTATGAGAAGGATAAATTTGAGACCCAGGAGGAAAGGGAGCGCATAAAAGGATTGGAGCAGAAAGTGGCAGGAACTTACGAGAAGATTCCACAGTCCACGCAGAGAGATGAAATCACAGCAGCAGAAAAGATTGATCGGATTGCGCAGGAAATCGATCAATATCAGAAGGAGATCGAGAATCTCTGGGAGAAACTCACACCAAGAACACCACCAGCAGTAAAGGAGCAAAGGAAGAAGGAAGCAACAGCACAACTATAGGAGATAGACCAGCAGGTTAGCACAACAGTTGACTTGTTCGATAAAGCAACGCAACTGTGGACTAAATTAGAGGAGGATCAGCAAATCCAAAAGTGGGACAAGGAAGAAGAAAGGATCAATGTATTGATCCAAGAAATCAAGCAGAGGTAGAAGATAATGCCAATTATAGAACACGTCAAAGGGTCGTGGGACATGAAGAAATTGCAGGCAGATCTCACTACTGCGCAAACCCAGAAACAGGAGCAGCAGGCTCAAATGGAACCGTTGCAAGAGCGGGTAGCAGAAGTCCTGGCATAGGTACAAGAAGCCAAGACACAAATAACACAGACCCAAGTAGAGTGCATGGAATTGATCAAGGACGAAATTGCAGCCCAGATAGTGGACACACTCAAGGAGAAGACTGTGCAGGCGTAGACACAGGCAACAAAGCTCAAGGAAAAATTCTAGGTGATCACCAAGGAGATTGAGGAAGCACAGAAAGGTTAGGTGTCTCGGAACGATCCACATGTCAGTGTTGGGGGCCTGTTGGAGGTAGGCCAAGGGCCAAAGTAGAAAATCAAGGCGTTTTGGGGAGAGAAAGCATGCACAAGAAAAGCAACAGCTGGAAGGAAACACAACACGTGTGCATGCAAGGAAAGTAACAGTTGGAAGGAAGAACAACACGCACGCATGGGAGGAAGACCTAATGACTGTAGGGTTAGGGTTTTGGGTAATTCATTGTAATGGATGAAGATCCAAAAACATATAAATATAGATACTTAGGTATCATAGAGGGTTCGGGGGTTTTGTTATTATTTTTCAGAGGTTACGAAGATAAGTCGATATTGTAGTGAACCGATATGTAATATTTTGTTGTATGATCTATTTTATAATATTTTGAGCTAGAGGAGACGAGGGAGGGAAGATATTGAGGGTTAGATCACAAGCTGAGGATCCTGGTGCGATCTAATCTGCCTCATATAGATCTTACCCGATTGTGGAGGATTGTAAAGCGCACAACGTTGCAGATGCGGAAATACCATAATAAAAGAACCAAGAGCCAAATCTTTGTGGACGTAGCCCAGGAGGGGTTGAACCACGGTAACATTTGTGTTGTGTGATGAATGCATACTTATCTTTATCATATTTTCAATAGTTATGCCTATGCTTAATGAATGAAGATTTATATTTCCTGCGTATTCACAAATGACAGTATATTGCATTTACAGTTATAATAATGGTTCAATATTTAGCTCTCATATCTCACACTCAATCCTAAGATGTAAACACCAGAGTCTTATAGCCACCCATTAAAGCTATCTCAGGTGAGACTGCGCAACGCATTCTATGTGTTGTGTTGCCTTCTAGTTTACCAGGGGAGCCGATAGTTTTAGAGGCTTTGTTGGAAACCCGACAGACTTGAACCCTGGGTCAATAAACATAGACAATATAGAAGACTAGTAACCAACAAATGGTCTCCACTAATAATACATAACCATATTCCCATTGAGTACCTCCCCATATTATCTCCCTAGGTATACTACAAATCCCAATGAGGTTTATTCTTGGTAGCTTATAGCGCGGGCCATGAAAATGTATCTTTATATTTTTAAATGGATATATCCTTGTAGAAATCCAGACCTCGGAATGATGACTAACTGTGTGGTGTTTTGGTAGTATTCAACTTGGTGTCTAAGGTGATAAAGTTCCCTTCTCATAGCCTTTGATTCTCTTTTATATTTTCTTACTCTGTCTATGGTTGTGTTAGATATGGCCATTCCTACACCTAGCAACCCGCTCATTTTGGCCTTCTTGGTGTCAAACAAAGTCTCCTCAGTGGTGACAACTACAACACTGTCAAAAGTGAGTTTTATTTTCTTTCTCATAATTTTCACCACTACTTGTATTTTCCTTTCATATGTTGTGTCTTGGATATCTTCCACTTCATCGAATGGTTCTGGAATTTGTTGATCACCCAATGACAATATATTGTCTGTGTTGCATGGAGTGTAAAAGTGTTTCATGATAGGTTCTTTACCTTTATCTATGGTTGGAATACAACTATTGATTTCTCCTCTTTCTCCATCTATTGTCTGCTCCAGGTTTGGAACTGTAGAAGGTTGATTTACATTACCAGTTGGTTATGTTACTACCTCTATAGACATCTCTTTCATTTGCACAGGGTCTATAGCACTTTTGAGTATCTTTATTGCTATCACTGATGATGGTGTTACTTATTTAGTTGAGGAAGAAGTTGGAGACTATGTCGTAGTCCCTTCATTCATTGGGTCAATACCTTGTTCTTTATACCCCTCATTTCCAATTGTGTCTTCCCCAAGTTTCTCTCCAGTATCTACATCTTCTTCATTCTCTTCTTTCTCTAGAGGCTTTTCCTCTAGACTAGACTTTTCACTTTCATTTTAAATTTTATCATATTGAGCCTCTTCTTTCTTTGATGGTTGTGATCCCATTTCTGATTGAGTTGTGATGTTTCCAATTGTAGTTGGAACCCATGTTGTTTATATTGGTTGTAGTTCCTCAGTTGGCTAGGCTTCATGTACCTCTATATTGGACTCATTTACAACTATGATTGTTGAGATGTATATACCATCACTATCATCATCATAAATAGTTATCAAATCTATGATTATTGGTGCCAAAACTCTTGTCCCGGTGTCTTTGTTAAGGTTTCAACTGTTATTACATGCTCTAGTTGCATGGCATGTACTAGTTCTATGCTCAGCTCTGGCTGACTATTGCCTCCCTCGGGTGAGGTCTCCCTTAGAGGTGCTTGCTTTGCCTCCCCTGTATGTACTTCTACTTGGGTTACCCTTGGCGGCTCCAATACCTAAATTGTTGGGTTCTTTCCATGTTCATGAAATACTATTTCATCGTATGCTAGGAGCCTTTACATTTAAACCCTTCTTGTTGCATGTTCTTCCCTTTCTCTTTCGCCTTGTGCTTGTATAGTTGCTTCCACTATTTGTTCTATCAATTCAACCTACTCATTCACCGACATAGCCTTAAACCAAGTCAATTCTGGGTTGGATCTCCTATAAAGGAATTCCTACCAATCTTGTTCATTCTCAGTGAAGATTTCGTCATCAAAACTATCATGTGCATATGGCCAGTGAGACCACTTGACTAGCATGTTTAGACACCAATTTATGATATCTGTCTGTGAATAACCTGTAATCTAGATGGCTCATACCTTCTTTCCTTGCATGAGTGGTGTCTTTTACAAAGTAATATCCTATGTAGAAGCCATAGGGGATAAAATCTCTCTCCTTGTCCTTCACCGATGAGGCGTTGAAGCCTTTCAAAATGGTTTGGTAGAAAATATCTCCTAGAACTAATTAGTCTAGTACATAGGCTGGTAATAGGTGTGGGGATCCAATGGATCTAGAGATCCTAAGGTAAGTGCTCTTCTCCTGTAGATACAAGTGTCTAATCCTGGATATTATATTTTTTGTCAATTTTGAGAGCCTTGGGAAATTTTGCTTGAAAATAATGATGTATAATATTGTCAGGAACTCGTCACATATCATAGAAAAGGATATGTTATATATGTTTTCCAATGGAGCACTAAAATATACGTGTACAGGAAACTCTGAAACATGCCATCTTAGACCCATCCCTGAGAAAATGTTCATGGCACACTTCGCATCTTGTAGGTAAGAAGCCATGAAAAAATTTGGTTCCTTACCTGGCTTAGGATTATTTTTGGCTTGCTCTATTATGATACTCAATTGTTTGGAAATGATGTCTCCCCAATTAAATATGCTCCCTAATATCAACACAATGTAGGATACGGGCATCCAGGCCTCGGAGAAATTTAAGCACTCTTTCTCCCCATATAACTGAAAGATCAATTCCATTATATACATGTAGAGCTCTCTTAGATTTACAGTACTATACCACCAAGCAGCCCTATTTACAAATTTTTGGTCCTCCTTCCACCAGGATGCTAGTATTTGATAGATATTATGTAGCTCATAGAAATTGACCACAAAGTCAGTGTTCAACCTGACTTTGGGTTCACTGATTTTGTAGTATTTTTTAACTTCCACTGATAGAAAAACCCCTACACATTGTCCTTCCACATCACTTACCAAGAATTTATCAACATATGTATGATTAATTATCCATTCTATAGTTTCTATGCAAGGTAGAATAGGGGTTTTGGAGGCTACCATATCCAACGTAGAACATTTGATATTCGGGAAGACCTAGTTGTCTAAGACTCTTACTTCTAGGTCACTGTGAGGTATAAACTTTGGGTAATCAGAGTGGTGTATTTTATTATATAAATCATTCTAAGTAGACAAAGGTACCTTAGATGTGGTACTTGCATCAGTGTCCTTGTACAGTCATGGTTGAGCAAACAACCCCTTCTATGGCATCCAAATTATTGGTTCTACCTTTGGCATGGGCTCCAATTATTTAGCAGCAACTGAACTAAAGGCTTCACCAATTTGTACGCTCTTTCCCTTTGGTGTTTTCAGTGATTGAGGGGTCATTGGTCTATGGGGAGGCATTTTTCCTGCATTAAACAATGTCATTAGGTCAACAAATTATCGATAATCATGAGAAATGAAGTCGCTTATAAGTTGAAAATAAAAAATACCTGAGTGGAAGAATGGGGTTTTAACTTTGAAACTTACCAATCATAGCAATGCCACTCGAATTTCACAACAATTGATTATATAGTCAGAGTGTCTAGTTCCTTTGGAATTCTTAGTTGTGTGAAGGCTCTTATAACTCGGTTGGGAAAAATGTGTTACAAAAAACAGATTTCAACTTCTATATCTTACTCCCGCGAGTCCCATCCAGCATTTACCATTACATGTGAAAAAACATATCTGCAAATCTTCAGAGCTTAATCGTCCGTGCCATGCTCTGAAATTAATGCATTATGATAATCGACAATGTGAGCAGACCCTTCTTTCATTTCATTAGCGGTTTCAAATCCTTACGTTTTGGCACGCAATGAGCTATCAGATTGGAGTTTGGGGGTCCTGCGTTCCCAATGGTTCCATTGTTCTGTGTGACAGTAAATGTGTCGATCTCGATGACAATTTATTATGAACTATTTTATTACATTATGGTAACGCGGTGCATTTCCCGAGGATGACGTGGCAATTTCATGGTTTAGTGCATCTATAGGGAACTCTCAACTGATGTGGTCAATCAAGATAGGCCGAAGCGCAGGAATATCACTAGCTGCAAATGCAGTTTTTTTATTAAGGCCTAAGCAATTAAATGATTCATCATTTGTCTTTTTAAAATTCAGAACAATTGCACATGTAAAATGGACAACCCAGATTGAAACTCATTCACAGTGAAAACTGGTCATCGATGAATTTGTTTGTGCATTAAAAGGATTATGTTTGGGTCTTGATCCACCAATATTGATGAGATATCAACCATTGATGAGAGGGAAATACCTCTAGAGTTATTGTAACTAAGCATGTTTCTCACTGACGGTCGGTGAAGCATTGGCATCAGTCAAGGGCTTACACCTTAATCTTCACAAATTATCATATCACTTGCCTACGACCGATGTGTCCCATCGACATCGATGAGTTTATCTCTTTTTTTATGCCCTTCTACTTTGCCACAAGAATTTCCCACACCCCGATGAACTCGTAAACCATATGTGATGATGTGGAGGGTGGCGTGGTGCAACTGACATGGCAAGGCATGGATACCTTGATGTTGTGGTAGATAAGGTGGTAGTACGAACATCCACGTGACAAATTACATGTCAGGGGACGTGGAGGATGGCATGGTCATGTTGGCGTGGCCTCTCATTGAGTCGTTATCGAGTGAATCCCAGTCTAAGGAATCAACGGCCAAGATCAGTTTCTCATTAAAATCAGATGGTCACAATTGATGATACAAGTTCGCTCATTGACACCAGGGGTCCTAGCTTTCCTTTGGTTGTTTCACAACATTTCATGTTGAGAACTAACGACCAAAGAACATCAGTGATCAACGAATTTGTCTATTTGTCATGCAAATCACATAAAGAAATGACATCCATAAATTAAGATGTTTTTCTTACGCCATAATAATATATCACAGAACTCACGCCTGTTTCAAGGCTCTACCCCTCATCAGTGGCCAAATAGTGTTGTACTTTTTGTGTGTCACTGCAAAGGGCCTAAGAAAAACATCTTAAGTTACGACTGTTGTCGCCACCAAGTGAAAGTACCCTTTTGGGTCCCCTTTTGAATGATATATCGCAGAACTCACGCCTATTTCAGGGTGCTACCTCTCATCAATGGCCAAAAAGTGTTGTACAATTTGTGTGTCACTAAAAAGGGACTAAGAAAAACATCATAAGTTACGGTTGTTGTAGCCACCTAGTGTAGGTACCCTTTTGAATAATATATCGTAGAACTCATGCTTATTTTGAGGTGCTACCCCTCATCAGTGGCCAGATAGTGTTGTATGTTTTGTGTATCACTACAAAGGGCCTAAGAAAAACATCTTAAGTTACGACTGTTGTAGCCACCTAGTGCAGGTTCCATTTAGGGTCCCCTTTTGAATAATATATCATAGAATGCACACCTATTTTGGGGTGCTACCCTTCATCAATGGCCAAATAGTGTTGTACATTATGTGTTCCACTACAAAGGGCCCAAGAAAAACATCTTAAGTTACGATTGTTGTAGCCACCCAATGCATGTACCCTTTCGAGTCCCCTTTTGAATAATATATTGCAGAACTCACGCCTGTTTCGGGGCGCTACCGCTCATCGGTGGCCATAAACTATTGTACTTTCTATGTTTCACTGCAAAGGGCCTAAGAAAAACATCTTAAGTTACAATTGTTGTAGCCACCCAGTGTAGGTACCCTTTTGAATAATATATGACAAAACTTGCGCCTGTTTCGGGGTTCTACCCCTCATAAGTGGCCAAATAGTACTATACATTTTGTGTGTCACTACAAAGGGCCTAAGAAAAACATCTTAAGTTACAGCTATTGTAGCCACCCAGTGCAGGTCCCCTTTTGAATAATATATCGCAAAACTCATGCCTATTTCGGGGTGCTACCCCTCATCAGTGGCCATAAATTTTTTTATATTTTTTGTATCACTGCAAAGGGCCTAAGAAAAACATCTTAAGTTATACCCGATTAGTGCATCGACACTTTGAAAAAGTATATGTTGGGCATCGGGGAAGTCAAGAAACGTAAAGGATTTTTGAATAATTTTTAAAAAACACTAAGTCTTGAATCCCTTTTGCTCGGGATTGGAACTATCTGGACTTTCTCCCTTCTAGTTCTCATTCACCTTAAGCCTAGGACTTAACCAAAAATTGAGAAGAAACCAATAGGAAGTCTTAAAACAAGTTATGACCATGCAAAACCAAAGTTTAAGGTTGAGAGTGGAGTAAAGTGGTACCCCAAAAATTATGAATTTTGAGGGTGTGTTGAGTGCTCAACACACCTTTTTATCTAGATTACTCTTGTTTTCCTTTGGAACATGAACATAAGAATCATAGATACCCTAATATGTGTGAGAGAGGGTTTCTTATTAGTCCATACCTCATGTGAAATATTTTCATCAAGTGTTGATGAGGGTGATCGATTGACCGGGTAACATGCAGTACCCACTGCCTCTACCCATATTTCTTGTCCTAACTCGGCACCACTAAGGATGCACCTTTCTTTTTCCATTAGCGTCATGTTCATCCTTTCTCCAACTACATTATGTTGAGGTGTATATGGATTAGTATTTTTCCTTGCTATACCACACTTCTTACATAATTCTTTGAATTCATTTCCGCAGAACTCTCCACCATTATTTGTCCTTGACACCTTAAATATTCTCTCTGTCTGATTCTCCACAAGAGCCTTAAACTCTTTAAACCTGTCAAAGAATTCAACTTTTTTCCTAAGGAAATATATCCATGTATTCCTCGTGAATTCATCTATAAATGAGACATAGTACATATATTTTCCCAGTGATGGAATCAACATAGGTCCAAACACATCATTGTGCACCAACTGTAAAATTCCCTCTACCCTCATTGCACCAGAGGGGAATCTTACCCAATTTTGCTTCCCATATACACAATGTTCAAAGAAATAAAAATCTAGAGAGCAGTTAGACATACCTTCAACCATACCTTTACCATGTAGTAGTTGAAATCCCTTCTCTCCAGTATGCCCCAATCTTTGATGCCACAGCATAGTCTTTTCTTTAGATATTATAGGAGTGTTTTCTTCTTCAGCTCCAATCTTAAGAAAAATTGAGTTATTACACCCATCACTAATAGTGCTTCCCTACAAATTATACAGAGTTCTGATACAAACTCCCTTCGTCAACACCATTTTTCCTTGAACCATCCTACATGTTTCTTTCTCAAACACTGTTTTTACCCCTGCATCATCCATTTTTCTTATAGAAATCAAATTTATGGCCAATCCTGGGATGTGCAAAACACCAGGGAGTGTTCAAATTCTTCCATCCATGAGATTCAAATTGAATTTTTCTTGTCCTATGATTTTGGTTTTCAAGTCATCACTTAGGAAAACATCACCTCCATCATACCTTATATATTCATAGAACCACACCTTGTGCGGCGTCATATGAAAGGATGCACCTAAGTCAACCATCCATGCCTCATGTGTTGGTTGTGGAGCCTGATTATCTTCATGATTCATAGGTTTTTGTTTTCAGCCGCGTTTATACCCCGTGAAGACCCCAAAAGACTATACACCCCTCCACGTGGGGGAGTTGCAGGGGGGGATTTCCCCTCTTGCGAGGGTTCGGGGGCGAAGCACTGGAAGGAAAATTTTCCTTGTAAATGTATATTGTAATTTCATAGTAAATCTATACCATTCATTATAAGGTCGCAGATCTGATGGTAGAAGTTATGTTAGGGTTTTTTTCCCTAGAAGGAAACCCTCTTTTATGACGGAAATGTATTGCGGCTATGTATCATTGCAAATATTGTATTCTGAGAGAGGATATTGTGAGAGAAAGAAGAGAAATTTACAATGGGTGTGTTGTAGGTTGTATCCCTTCTTTTGTTGGATAATAAAAATGAAGGACCTGAAAATTTCTCTAGTGGACATAGCCTACACTAGGTGAACCATGTATATCTATGTCTCTATTGTTTTGTGTATCTTTTGTGTTTTATTTCCGCATTTTTTTTTATTTTATTGCTCCACGATATTGTTTTTCTAACAACTGGTATCAGAGCAAAAGGTGACTCGCAGGAAAATAGGGTTCTTGGTTCGAGTGGGAGAAATGGCAGAAGATGGAAAGTTTAGGGTTGAGAAATTTAGTGGCCAAAACTACCAATTATGGAATATGTAGATGGGAGATTATTTATATCAGAAGGATCTATTCCTACCATTGGGTGGAATAACAAAAAAACGGACGGCCATGAAGGACGAAGAATGGGAGGTTCTTGACAGAAAGGCACTAGGAACGATACGGATAAGCCTGGCAGCGTCGATGGCTTTCAATATTTCGAAAGAAAAGACAACGAAGGAGCTAATGGACGCATTGGCTAAACTATATGAAAAAACCTCGACATCCAATAAGGCATTTCTAATGAAGAGATTATTTAATATGAAGATGTCATAAGGTGGGTCTGTTGCAGATCATTTAAATGAATTTAATACAGTTACTAATCAACTAAGTTATGTAAAAGTGCACTTTAATGATGAGGCCAGGGCTCTTCTAATCTTGTGTTCATTGCCAGAAAGTTGGAACAACTTGGTCATGGTTGTAAGTAACTATGTCTCTAGTTCAAACACTTTAAAATTTGATGATGTTGTTGGTGTTATCCTTAGTGAGGAAACGTGACAGAAAATCACAGGTGAGACATCAGGTAATGCGTTAAACATGGAGAACATGGGAAGACAAAAGGATAGAGGAAAGGGCTTAAGGAACCATGGGAAGTCTAGGAAGGGCAGATCCAAGTCCAAACTGGGAAAGATAGAGTGTTGGAATTGTGGGAAGAAAGGACATCTGAAGAAAGACTACAGAGCTCCAAAGAAACAAAGAGATAGAGAGCAGGAGAAAAACCAGGAAGCAAATGTAACATGTGATGTGTTACAAGATGCTTTGATTCTTTATGTAGATAATATTTATGAGTCTTGGGTAGTAGATTTTGGGGCTTCATTTCATGCCACACCCCATAGGAAACATATTCTATATTATGTTGAAGGTGATTTTGGACAGGTTCATTTGGGTGATGATGCACCATGCAAAATTGTTGGAATGGAAAAGGTAAAAACAAAGCAAAGGAATGGAAGCCAATGGTTGTTGAAAGAGGTAAGACATGTTCCAGATCTAAGGAAAAATCTAATTTCAACTGGACAGTTGGAAATTGAAGGTTGTATATCCATATTTACAGATAAGGTGTGGAATGTCACCAAATGATCATTGGTGATAGCAAAAGGAGAGAAGGTAGGTACATTGTATTTATGTATTGGTAATATTGACTCTTATATCTCTTTAGCTTCTACATGAGTGGATACAACACTATGGCATCATAGGCTTGGACACATGAGTGAGAAGGGGATGCAGATACTTCACAAAAGAAATTTGTTGCCAGATCTTAAAAAAATTGATTTGGATTTGTGTGAGCATTGTGTTTATGGAAAACATAAGAGAGCCATATTTCTCAGAGTCAGAAAAGAAAAGAAGAGTGAAAGGTTAGAGATTGTGAATACAAATGTATGGGGACCAACTCAGGTAACATCTCTTGGTGGCTCTCATTATTATGTTACTTTTATTGATGATGCAACTAGAAAAACTTGGGTTTATTACATTCGACAAAAATCTGATGTTTTTTAAACTTTTAAGAAATGGAAAGCTTTGGTTGAGAATGAGACATGAAAAAGGTTGAAGTGTCTCAGATCAGACAATGGAGGTGAATATTGCAGCAAGGAATTTGATGATTACTGTCCATACCATGGGATCCGTAGAGAGAAGATAGTTCCAGGAACACCACAAGAAAATGGTGTGTCAGAAAGGATGAACAGTACAATCATGGAGCGTGCAAGGAGTATGAGATTGCATGTTGTTTTTACCTTACAGTTTTGGGCAGATGATGTAGATATTTCTATTTACTTAATAAACAAAGGACCTTCAAACTCTTTGGATGGTGGAATTCCATAGGAGGCATGGACAGGTAAAAAGGTAAACTATTATTTTTTGAAGACTTTCGGTTGTGAAGCATTTAGCCATATTGATAAAGAAAATAGAACAAAGCTTGAGGCAAAATCCAAGAAATGTACCTTTATTGGATACGGTGTTAATGATTTTGGTTATCACTTATGGGATTATAAAAATCACAAAATAATTAGGAGTAGAGATGTCATATTCAATGAGAAGGTCATGTACAAAGATCAGTTGCAGGGAAAGAAACGAGAAAAAAGAAAAACTAGAATACACAATGCTTGATGAGATCATTGAAAAATAAATTCCAAAGGTACCAGAAAATCAAAATGTACAACAGTAGGGGCAACATCTACCTCAAACTCCTACAAGTGTTGTTATAAGATCTACCAAGTTAAGTAGACCCTCCGAATGATACTCTCCTTCATTGCATTATTATTGTTGATTGATTCCAATGAACCAGAATGTTATGAAGAGGCAATGCAGGTAAACACTAAAAAGAAGTGGGAGCAAGGCATGAAAGAGGAAACGGATTCCTTGGAAAATAACCAGAATTGGGATTTGGTTTAGTTGCCTACAGGAAAAAGAGCATTGCTGAATAAATGGGTTTACAAGTTGAAGGAAGAATATGGAGGAAAAAAGCAGTAAAGGGCTAGACTTGTTGTAAAGGGGTTTGCACAAAAGAAAGGTATAGGTTTTGATGAAATATTTTCTCCTATTTTTAAAATGATGTCAATTAGGACTATTTTAAGTCTTGTGGTAGTAGAAGATTTACATCTTGAACATTTAGATGTAAAAACATTTTTTCTCCATGGGGATTTGGAGGAAGAGATTTATATGCAGCAGCCATAGGGGTATGAGGTCAAGGGGAAGGAAAATTTGGTATGCATGTTGAAGAAGAGCTTGTATGTCCTAAAGAAAGCTCCAAGGTAGTGGTATTTGAAGTTTGGCATGTTTATGACAGAACAAGGTTATAGTAGATGTCATTCTGATCATTGTGTTTATTTTAAAAGGCTAGAAAATGGAAGGTATAGTATCTTGCTATTGTATGTATATGACATGCTTGTTGCAGGTTCTAATATGCAGGATATAAATGTGCTCAAGAAGAAGTTATCTAATTCATTTGCGATGAAGGATTTGGGTGTTGCAAAGAAAATCCTTGGTATGAGAATAACAAGAGACAAGAAAAATCACAAATTGGCATTGTCTTGGGGTGATTACATAGAGAAGGTGTTGGAGAGGTTTAGAATGCAGAATGCAAAACCAGTTAGTACACCTTTGGCCAGCCATTTCAAAATAACCAAGGAAATGTGTCCCAAGACACAGGAGGAGATAGAATACATGTCCAAGGTCCCTTATTCATCAACAATTGGCAGTTTGATGTATGTGATGGTTTGTACAAGACTAGATATTGCACATGCAATGGGAGTTGTGAGTAGGTATATGAACAATCTAGGTAAAGAACATTGGGAGGAATTAAAGGGGATTCTCAGTTGTTTGAAAGGTACGGCTACTCGTGCATTATGTTTTGGAGGTTCAAACATTGTTCTACAGGGATACGTGTATTTAGATATGGCAGGTGATAAAGATAGCAGGAGGAGCACCACAGAGTATGTTGTTATTGTAGGTGGAATATAAGTAAGTTGGATTTAAAAAATGCAAAAGGTTGTTTCACTTTCAACAACAAAGGTAGAGTATGTTGTTGCTACAAAGGCTAGTAAAGAGATGATTTGGTTACAGAGGTTTATGGAGGAATTGGGAAATAAGAAAGAGAATAGTAGGTTGTATTGTGAAAACGAGAGTGTCATTCATCTTGCAAAGAACTCATGCATTATGTTTTGGAGGTTCATACATTGTTCTACAGGGATATGTTGATTTAGATATGGCAGGTGATAAAGATAGCAGGAGGAGCACCACAAAGTATGTTTGTATTGTAGGTGGAATATAAGTAAGTTGGATTTTAAAAATGCAAAAGGTTGTTTCACTTTCAACAACAAAGGTAGAGTATGTTGCTGCTACAGAGGCTAGTAAAGAGATGATTTGGTTACAGAGGTTTATGGAGGAATTGGGAAAGAAGAAAGAGAATAGTAGGTTGTACTGTGAAAATGAGAGTGCCATTCATCTTGAAAAGAACTCAGCCTTCCATTCGAAGACTAAGCATATACATCTCAGGTACCATTTCATAGGATCTGTCTTGGAAGATGGACATTTGAAGTTGGAAAAGATACACACTAGCTAGAATCATGTAAACATGTTAAAAAAGGGAGTGACCAGGGAGAAACTGAGTTCTTCCTTAGTTTCAGTTGGTCTTCAAGCATGAAGGTCAAGATGAGAAATTTTCCAGGTCCAAGAAGGATCATATTCCAGCAGATACAACAATGGTGGAGTTTTTGAGATCAATCTCCAAGTGGGATATTGTTGGTTGTGGAGTTTGATTATCTTCCTGATTCAGAGGTTTTTGTTTTCAGTCATGTTTATACCCCATGAAGACTTTAAACCCCAGAAGATTGTACACCCCTCCATGTGGGGAAGTTGCAGAGGGGGAATTCCCCCCCTGCGGGGTTCGGGGGGTTGATCCCCTTAGTTAGGGGGTCTGATCCCCTCGGCTAGGGGGTCTGGGGGCAAGCAGGGGTTCAGGGGACAACGTTCCCCGATGGGGGTTCGGAGGTGAAGCCTGGGAAGTAAAAATTTCCTTGTAAATTTATATTGTAATTTCATAGTAAATTTGGACTGTTCATTATAAGGTAAAATATATGATGGTAGAATTTATGTTAGGGGTTTTTTTCCCTAGAAGGAAACCCTCTTTTATGAGGGAAATGTATTACGACTATGTATCATTGCAAGTATTGTATTCTGAGAGAGGAGACTATGAGAGAAAGAAGAGGAGTTACAACGGGTGTGATGTAGGTTGTATACCTTCATTTGTTGGATAATAAAAAGGAAGGACCTGAAAATTTATCTGGTGGATGTAGCCCATACTGGGTGAACCACGTATAGCTATGTCTCTATTGTATTGTGTATCTTCTGTGTTATTTCCACATTTGTTTTTATTTTGTTGCTTCGCGATCCTGTTTTTCTAACATCATGATCTACATGTGTGCTTGAAGAAGCCAAGTACACATCCCCTCCTTCTTTCGAGGAGGTTTTTGCTTCTGTAGAAGGAGCATATTCATATCACTTCCCTCTCTCAACACTTTTGGATCTACATTGCTTCTTGTAGTTCCCTTCTTTTCCACACATCCAACATACCTTTACAAACTTTCCAAGAGATTTAGATCTACCCTTAGATTTAGATCTCCCATTTGAGAACTTAGATCTATTTCTTTCCTAGGAGTTCCCTCTTGCAAATAATGCATATGTGCTCTGTCCTTCCATGTTCTCCTCCAACAACAAGGATGATACCACATCATTGAAACTTAAAGTAGTTGTATTACTACCTATGTCCACAACCAAACTATCCCACGAGTTTGGTAAAGAGAACAATAAACTAATACACTTGTCTTCATCAGAAATCTCAATATCAACGGATAATAGTTGACTTACGACTTACCACATTATTGAAGGCATTCAGATTCTCTATCACCGAGACTCCATCTTTCATCCTCAAGTTATAAAGATTCTTCCATGGGTACACTTTGTTTACCAGGGACTTAGACTAATACAAAGTCCCCAACTTATCCCATAATTCCTTGGTTGTAGCTTCCTCTCACACATTCAGTTATATTGAATCTCAGAGACACCTCTGGATTGTGCTCTTTGCCTTCCAATCCAACTTTTTTCTAGTCTTGTGTAGACATTCCTGTAGGTGCAATAACTGGATCCACTGATCTCTGTCCACCAACAAATCTTCCATCTTGAGTTTCCATAGCTCAAAAATTTTCCCATTAAATTTCTCTATCTCTATTTTCAAATTGCTCACCATTTCTTTTCATTTGAAGAATCAATATCCCATATCTCCCAATGTAACAAGGCTTATCATAAACCCCAACCAAACCCTTAGCCACAAAGGTGTCCCCCTAAAGCTAGTAATTTCTCTGATACTAAAAGTAGATTTTAACCTTGTACACTTAATTATTGCAAATAGATTCTTAATAAAACAAAAAAGATGCAATGGCACACACACACACA
>ML780088.1:200363-243771 GCA_009831015.1 Picea engelmannii | reverse complement strand
GATTATGAGCACTTACCACCCATGAGTACATGGGAATCTCTTTCCATTTGAAATCATTACAATCATATCAACCATTGAAATCACCCCCATAACATGGGAGATGAAAATTGATTAGGGTGTGCACCTCCTCCACATGCCCACAATAGTTGATTAATAGAACAATGAAAAGAAAAGACAATAAGATGTATTTTCTTGCTTAAAATGTACTTTTTCCCCAAGGATATGACATTTGTACTTGGTACAAGCCCATAAGTCAAAGATTAATGGGATGACTTTTAAGGAAACTTATGTTAGCGACCAAAAAAGTAATGGTATTTTTGGAGAATGTCATCATTACTCGCTACTTGATTTATTGTTCCCTTAGGTATTTTGTCCAGTATCAGAGTCTCAATTCTTCATCAAGCTTTGAATAGTCTCCTATTAATCTTGTTGCCTAAGATTGCTTTGGCTTTGCCATCTTAACCTACATAGCCAAAATTCAAACCTTTTTATTAGTTTTGTTTTTGGACCATTGTTTTAGGATTTCTCATCAAAATTTAAATACTCATTTCATTCGTTGGTCTTTTATCAAAAAGTGGTCTTGTGTGTGTTTTAGTGTCAAACCATCAATAAATCTACAAGCCAAACCTTCATGCTAGCCATGAATCATATGCCAAACTCCGAGTCACACAAATCAAGTTACAAAGCTTAGCGCTGACTGTTGAGCTCCTTACCTCTCACCACATCTTATCGATCATCTTATATATGCATGGGTGCATATAAAGTTGGAAAATATCTAATCTTGATACATATTGGATATTGTTCAAAAGGTAAAAATTAAAGGGAAGAATGCAGAACAATTGTCAGGTGTATTGCATAGGTGGTCCAAGGAGGAAGGTAGCTCGGGCTTTAAGCTGCAAGTGGCGAGGTAATGACAGATTATGTATGCATCCGAGCCACAGCGTAAGTGCCAGTTCCCACTCCATATAGGATCTTAACATTTTATGCCTCGGGGATTTGATTTTTGAACAAATAAAACATAAATCAAATACAGATAACCTCCATGTATTGCAGATGTCGAATTTTTATTAAAAGACTTGCAGACAGCCAAGTAAACCCCCTGTTAATTCAGATCGACGCACAATGGTCAGAGAAAGATCTTAACGACAGATCATTATTTAGTTGAGCAGGTGATTAATCTTGCAGGAAAAGCTTAGATTGATGAAAAGTAACCAATTGTGGAGACCGTTTCTGTTTCTTAATACATTGGATGTGGCCACTTTTCATGGAGGATGGGGTTTTTCCTTTTGCGTGAATCCATGTTTGATTCTGTGATCTGTGCTCATGATCGCTTTTTGAAGCCAACTGGAATCATGTATCCCAGCCATGCACGAATGTGGCTAACACTAATCAAGTCTGGTCAGGGGAAGAAAAAATTGCTAAACTATGAAAATGCTATGGCTGATTGGAATAACTTCATTGAGGATACCAATGACTTTTATGGTGTTGATATGAGCGTCCTAACACAACCTTACTCCGAAGAACACAAAAAATTTATTATCTACAGACATCTCTTTGGAACAATCTTCACCCACATCAATTAATTGGCACTCCTTTTATCGTCAAAGAAATGGATTGCCTCACAGTCACTCTAGATGAAATTGCCTGCGACCAGGAAGGTGTCCAATTGATTAAACAGTCGTATTAAGTTTTTGAGGAACCATGCATTAGAAGACAAACAAATCTTGCATTTTCGAGTTGTTCTCAAGCCGCAAAGTTATACCCATGCGCTCAACAATTGACAGTGAAAGAGACTTTGCATAATTCTCTTCCAGCATCTGATAAATCAGTGAGCAAATTGCTTGGTTGTCTTTACCCTGCAATTGCAGACAATAATATAAATGCTGCCAGAAAAGACCCTGCTCATCGGAAGCTATTTGTGCGTGGACTGGTTTGGGAGATTGCTTCATGAACCCTTCGTGAAGCATTCAAACAGTATGGAGAGATTGAAGAAGGCTCTTTTATTATTCACAAGGCAACTGGAAAGTCAAGGGGGTTTGGCTTTATTATATTTAAACATATGGAATCTGCTCAGAAGGCTTTGCAGGAACCTAGTAAGACTATTGATGGTCGAATTACTGTATGCAATCTGGCAATTGTTAGCACCAATCTAGTACAATCTACAGATAGCAACAAAGAAGCATAGTGTGAGGTGCAGGAACAGACTAAAAGCAACCTCCTTTTGTCATCCTCGAGTTCTTTCTGTCTAGCAAGTTCTAGAAAACATTTTGTTTGCAAACCTGGCAGTGGTCACCGAGAATGCAACATCATCTCAGGGACTCTTTACTACATATCTTGGTATAGAAGTAACTTCAATTAAATTGTTACAGAAGCTGATCAAAGAAAGGTATTATAACTAAGGAAAGAGACAGGGAATACAACTATTTCCAAAACTTAAGATCAAGCATTCTACAGTGGATGGGTTTCTATACTTTGCTTTTAGTTCTGTTCTCTACTTAAATGCTTGAAAGGTAAGATCAAGAAGCCAGGGAGCAGAAAACTAGAGGCTAAGACAAAGCACATTTTCAACATTTTACAGCTATCCAAAGACAGAGCTTTCACTGGCGCAAAAGGTGAAATTATAACCAGTTAGCTGATGAAAAGCAGAGCTTTCACCGGCTAACTAGCAAATTTTAAGGCGAAATAGCTGGTGAAACTTGAGATGGCCAGAAAGAGAGTAAATTTTGCCCAGATTGAAGTTTTATTATCTTACAGAGCACGAAGATGATTTATAAGTCAAAGTTATAATTAAGAGGATACACTTCAAAGTGTTGTTCCAATTTTTGAGGTGCCAGCAAGATGAAAGAGATAAAGTTTGTTACCTATTTATGGCAAGAATGACTTGTTTTTCCAAGTGGCATTGTTTGACCTTATCTTTCAGCCTTTGAAGATTTTTTGCCTTCTCATCACATTGAAGGATGTTGAATACTTTTGCAGCTGTCGAAGACTTCAGTTTAGATATGGTTTGGTTTCCTTTAATAAAGGATTTGTTCCTTTAGAGTTTACAATTAGTTTTATGTTATGTTATTTTTAGTATCCTAGATCCCTCTTCATAGGATCTGATATTTACATTGTAAAGCTATAAAGCTAAAGACAATAGATGAACAAGAGGGTTCAATCTGGGAGACATTTTCTGGCTATTGTACTAGACTTCTTATATTGATAATAGAATCACAGTCCTCTTTTGTTTTCAATGTCAGATTCTTTCATATATTTCATTATTCTGCACTTTATTTCAGTTTAGCTCAGCTTCTAAGAACTGTCATCTTCTTATTAAGCTAATGAACTTGAATTAAAGACTTCTTGTTGTCCTGTATGACCCTGCACATTGTTGTATTCGGTTATCTAGACTAGTATTCTTCATCCCCTGTTCAACTTTGTTGTCTGATTATTGATTTCTAAATGTATTGTCTTATTCAAATGCATGATAAGTGGTCACTTTAATTAGCTTTTGAGTTATCCCATTGTTCCAAGCATACCTAATTTACCATATTATTGAGTTACCAAGCATCTTTGGCCTACAACCCCAAAGAGTTTCTTGGAGTGATAACAAATTGGCGTCGTTGCCGGGGAGAGGAGATCGAAGCTCAGCTTCCCCGGGATACGACATTAGATCCAACTTTGATGATAGACAAAGCCTGGACATCAATTGGTTGTAATCATCTATCTGGCGACTCCATGAAGGGTGAATTCAGTGGCGACTCCCTTGTTCAGAAATCTGTTGGTGACTCCACCGATATGACATGAACCAGATCTTTGCTAAGAGGTATGCGTTCTATGATTTTTCAAAAATTGTTGGTTTCCCTAATCCAGTGCCTAGTAGAGATGAATGGGAAAATAGTCTTCCCAGATTTCGAGGAGAAGAATGGGAAGTGCCAGCTGAACATTTGTTGGACTTTCATGATTACATGCATCGATTGCAAGTTGTGCATGAGGATGTTCAGATCTGGCTCTTATGTTTATCATTAGAGGGAATTGCTTGTGATTGGTACTGGTCTCTACCTTATGCCAATATCAACTCTTTGGCAGATTTTTATGCTGCTTTTCATGTGTTTTGTAAAGACCATTTTCCAGACGATCTTCTCTATCCTGAATGCTGTCATGAATTTCATTTATTGACTAAAGACTCGGATGTTAATGAAGAGTACGTTGCTATCGAGAATACTCTTCGTTATCAAGAGATTGATGATTCACATTATGAAAACCATTGTGATGCTTTTAACATTGTATTAAATGCATTTTGTAAAGATGGTTGGGATGAAGATCTGATTTTCCATTTTGAAAATTTGAAAAATGATGAGCAGATTGACATATCAGCAGGAGATAATTTCATATCTACAACAAATACTAAGGGAAGCCTTGAGTTTCTAGATTTGCGGACAAAAGTGGCTTACAACAGATATGAGAAGGAAGGTGAAGAAAAGAAGGGTTCAGATCAGAAATTGAGTTTGTATTTTCCTCCAACAGAGATCAAGCAGTCTACATTAAACATTGAGTTTTGTGAAGGAAAAGAAGAGCAGCATTACAATCAGTTGGATCACCAACTCAAAGAGGTATTTCATTATGACTTTAATGACCCTTTTGTTGACTATTTAGAGTATATGAGTAGCATGGATGTTAAAATATTTTTGTCAGAAGAAGATTGTTTTTATCATCTGTTCAAACCTCTTTTTTGCATGATATGGCTTCCATTGTTTCTCGGGTCAAGATCTAGCAAGATGTCAGTAAATCAGTTCCTTACATGGCTTCATTGGAAGCATCACTTAACTTGATAAGAGGCAGTACAGTTGGTTAGTGTAGGAGTAGAAGAAAATAATCTCACTCAATGAGCATGAGAGCCTTTTCAGTCTAGTAGTTTGCAGCAGGAACTTGTGTTCAACACGTTGTTAGAGTTTGAATAAGTTGCAGGATTTGGATTAGGGTTTGAAATGAATTTTTGAGACTCCATAGCCCAATGAATGCGAAGCATTGCTAGCAGGTTTACAGTTGAACATTTGTGGATAGATTGCAGTGATCTAGTAATGCTATTAATGACTCCATAGCACAATGGACTAGACACAATACAAAATTATGGATGATTATTGAGCAGGTTGTAGGGTTTTCAGATTAAATGGTTAAGGCAACAGGTCTGCTTGTTCTTGAAACCTCACAGGGAGGCTTTCATCCCCAGAAGGAGTTAGATGTTAGCAACCAAAAAAGTAATGGTATTTTTGGAGAATGTCCTCATTACTCGCTACTTGATTTATCGTTCCCTTAGGTATTTTGTCCAGTATCAGAGTCTCAATTCTTCATCAAGCTTTGAATAGTCTCCTATTAATCTTGTTGCCTAAGATTGCTTTATCTTTTCCATCTTAACCTGCATAGCCAAAATACAAACCTTTTTATTAGTTTTGTTTTTGGACCATTGTTTTAGGATTTCTCATCAAAATTTAAATACTCATTTCATTCATTCGTCTTTTATCAAAAAGTGGTCTTGTGTGTGTTTCAGTGTCAAACCATCAATAAATCTACAAGCCAAACCTTCATGCTAGCCATGAATCATATGCCAAACTCCGAGTCACACAAATCAAGTTACAAATCTTAGCATTGACTGTTGAGCTCCTTACCTCTCACCACAACTTATCGATCATCTTATATATGCATGGGTGCATATAAAGTTGGAAAATATCTAATCTTGATACATATTGGATATTGTTCAAAAGGTAAAAATTAAAGGGAAGAATGCAAAACAATTGCCAGGTGTATTGTGCATGTGGTCCAAGGAGGAAGGTAGCTCGGGCTTTAAGCTGCAAGTGGCGAGGTAATGACAGTTTATGTATGCATCCGAGCGAAACCGCAAGTGCCAGTTCCCACTCCATATAGGATCTTAACATTTGATGCCTCGGGGATTTGATTTTTGAACAAATAAAATATAAATCAAATATAGATAACCTCCACGTATTGCAGATGTCGAATTTTTATTAAAATACTTGCAGACCGCCAAGTAAACCCCCTGCCAATTCAGATTGGTGCGCGATGGTCAAAGAAAGATCTCATCGACAGATCATTATTTAGTTGAGCAGGTGATTAATATTGTAGGAAAAGCTTAGATCGATGAAAAGTAACCAATTGTGGAGACCATTTCTGTTTGCTAACACATTGGATGTGGCCACTTTTCATGGACGATGGGGTTTTTCCTTTTGCACGAATCCATGTTTGATTCTGTGATCTGTGCTCGTGATCACTTTTTGAAGCCAACTGGAATCATGTATCCCAGCCATGCACGAATGTGGCTAGCACCAATCAGGTCTAGTCAGGGGGAGAAAAAGTTGCTAGACTATGAAAATGTTATGGCTCACTGGAATAACTTCATTGAGGATACCAATGACTTTTATGGTGTTGATATGAGCGTCCTAACACAACCTTACTCCGGAGAACAAAAAAAAGTTATTATCTACAGACATCTCTTTGCAACAATCTTCATCCACATCAATTAATTGGCACTCCTTTTATCGTCAAAGAAATGGATTGCCTCACAACCACTCTAGATGAAATTGCCTATGACCAAGAAGGTGTCAAATTGATTATACAGTCGTATTAAGTTTTTGAGGAACCATGCATCAGAAGACAAACAAATCTTGCATTTTCGGGTTGTTCTCAAGCCGCAAAGTTATACCCATGCGCTCAACAATTGACAGTGAAAGAGACTTTGCGTAATTCTCTTCCAGCATCTGATAAATCCGTGAGCAAATTGCTTGGTTGTATTTACCCTGCAATTGCAGACAATATTATAAATGTTGCCAGAAAAGACCCTGCTCATCGAAAGATGTTTGTGCATGGACTGGTTTGGGAGATTGCTTCATGAACTCTGCGTGAAGCATTCAAACAATATGGAGAGATTGAAGAAGGATCTGTTATTATTCACAAGGAAACTGGAAAGTCAAGGGGGTTTGTCTTTATTATATTTAAACATATGGAATCTGCTCAGAAGGCTTTGCAGGAACCTAGTAAGACTATTGATGGTCGAATTACTGTATGCAATATGGCAACTGTTAGCACCAATCCAGTACAATCTACAGATAGCAGCAAAGAAGCATAGTGTGAGGTGTAGGAACAGACTACAAGCAACATCCTTTTGTCATCCTCGAGTTCTTTCTATCTAGCAAGTTCTAGTAAACATTTTGTTTGCAAACCTGGCAGTGGTCACCGAGAATGCAACATCATCTCAGGGTCTCTTTACTCCATCTCTTGGTATAGAAGTAACTTCAATTAAATTGTTACAGAAGCTAATCAAAGAAAGGTATTATAACTAAGGAAAGAGACAGGGAATACGACTATTTCTAGAACTTAAGATCAAGCATTCTACAGTGGATGGGTTTCTATACTTTGCTTTTTGTTCTGTTCTCTACTTAAATGCTTGAAAGGTAAGATCAAGAAGCCAGGGAGTAGAAAACTAGAGGCTAAGACAAAGCACATTTTTGAAATTTTACAGCTATCCAAAGACAGAGCTTTCACCAGCGCAAAAGGCAAAATTATAACCAGTTAGCTGATGAAAAGTAGAGATTTCACCAGCTAACTAGCAAATTTTAAGGCGAAATAGCTGGTGAAACCTGAGATGGCCAGAAAGAGAGTAAATTTTGCCCAGATCAAAGTTTTATTATCTTACAGAGCACGAAGATGATTTATAAGTCAAAGTTATAATTAAGAGGATATGCTTCAAAGTGTTGTTCCAGTTTTTCAGGTGCCAGCAAGATGAAACAGATAAAGTTTGTTACCTATTTATGGCAAGAATGACTTGTTTTTCCAAGTGTTATTGTTTGAGCTTATCTTTCAGCCTTTGAAGATTTTATGCCTTGTCATCACGTTGAAGGATGTTGAATACTTTTGCGGCTGTCGAAGTCTTCAGTTTAGTTATGGTTTGGTTTCCTTTAATAAAGGATCTGTTCCTTTAGACTTTACAATTAGTTTTATGTTATGCTATTTTTAGTATGCTAGATCCATTTTCATAGGATCTGATATGTACATTGTAAAGCTGTAAAGCTAAAGACAATAGATGAACAAGAGGGTTCAATCTGGGGGACATTTTCTGGCTATTGTACTAGACTTCTTATATTGATAATAGAATCACAGTCCTCTTTTGTTTTCAATGTCAGATGATTTCATATATTTCATTATTCTGCACTTTATTTCAGTTTAGCTCAGCTTCTAATAACTGACATCTTCTTATTAAGCTCATGAACTTGAATTAAAGACTTCTTGATGTCCTGTATGACCCTGCACATTGTTGTATTCGGTTATCTAGACTAGTATTCTTCATCCCTTGTTCAACTTTGTTGTCTGATTATTGATTTCTAAAAGCACTGTCTTATTCGAATGCATGATAAGTGGTCACTTTCATTAGCTTTTGAGTTATCCCATTGTTCCAAGCATGCCTAATTTACCATATTATTGAGTTACCAAGCATCTTTGGCCTACAACCCCAAAGAGTTTCTTGGAGTGATAACAAATTGGCGCCGTTGCCGGGGAGAGGAGATTGAAGCTCAGCTTCCCTGGGATACGACATTAGATACAACTTTGATGATAGACAAAGCCTGAACATCAATTGGTTGTAATCATCTATCTGGCGACTCCATGAAGGACGAATTTAGTGGCGACTCCCTTGTTCAGAAATCTGTTGGTGACTCCACCGGTATGACATGAACCAAATCTTTGCTAAGAGGTATGCGTTCTGTGATTTTTCAAAAATTGTTGGTTTCCCTAATCCAGTGCCTAGTAGAGATGAATGGGAAAATAGTCTTCCCAGATTTTGAGGAGAAGAATGGGAAGTGCCAGCTGAACATTTGCTGGACTTTCATGATTACATACATCGGTTGCAAGTTGTGCATGAGGATGTTCAGATCTGGCTCTTATGTTTCTCATTAGAGGGAATTGATTGTGATTGGTACCGGTCTCTGCCTTATGCCAGTATCAACTCTTTGGTAGATTTTCATGCTTCTTTTCAAGTGTTTTGTAAAGACCATTTTCCAGACGATCTTCTTTATCCTGAATGTTGTCATGAATTTCATTTATTGACTAAAGAATCAGATGTTAATGAAGAGTACGCTGCTATCGAGAATACTCTTCGTTATAAAGAGATTGATGATTCACATTATGAAAACCATTGTGATGCTTTTAACATTTTATTAAATGCATTTTTTAAAGATGGTTGGGATGAAGATCCGATTATCCATTTTGAAAATTTGAAAAATGATGAGCAGATTGACATATAAGCAGGAGATAATTTCAGATCTACAACAAATACTAAGGGAAGCCTTGAGTTTCTAGATTTGCGGACAAAAGTGGTTTGCAACAGATATGAGAAGGAAGGTGAAGAAAAAAAGGGTTCAGATCAGAAAATGAGTTTGTATTTTCCTCCAAGAGAGATCAAGCAGTCTACATTCAACATTGAGTTTTGTGAAGGAAAAGAAGAGTAGCATTACAGTCAGTTGGATCAACAACTCAAAGAGGTATTTCATTATGACTTTAATGACCCTTTTGCTGACTATTTAGAGTCTATGAGCAACATGGATGTTAAAATATTTTTGTCAGAAGAAGATTGTTTTTATCATCTGTTCAAACCTCTTTTCTGCATGATATGGCTTCCATTGTTTCTCGGGTCAAGATCTAGCAAGATGTCAGTAAATCAGTTCCTTACATGGCTTCATTGGAAGCATCACTTCACTTGATAAGAGGCAGTATAGTTGGTTAGTGTAGGAGTAGAAGAAAATAATCTCACTCAACGAGCATAAGAGCCTTTTCAGTCTAGTAGTTTGCAGTAGGAACTTGTGTTCAACACGTTGTTAGAGTTTGAATAAGTTGCAGGATTTGGATTAGGGTTTGAAATGAATTTTTGAGACTCCATAGCCCAATGAATGCGAGGCATTGCTAGCAGGTTTACAGTTGAACATTTGTGGATAGATTGCAGTGATCTAGTAAGGCTATTAATGAATCCATAGCTCAATGGACTAGACACAATACAAAATTATGGATGATTGTTGAGCAGGTTGTAGGGTTTTCAGATTAAATGGTTAAGGCGACAGGTCTGCTTGTTCTTGAAACCTCACAGGGAGGCTTTCATCCCCATAAGGAGCCAGATGTTAGCGACCAAAAAAGTAACGGTATTTTTAGAGAATGTCCTCATTACTCGCTACTTGATTTATCGTTCCCTTAGGTATTTTGTCCAATATCAGAGTCTCAATTCTTCATCAAGCTTTGAATAGTCTCCTATTAATCTTGTTGCCTAAGATTGCTTTGGCTTTGCCATCTTAACCTGCATAGCCAAAATTCAAACCTTTTTATTAGTTTTGTTTTTGGACCATTGTTTTAGGATTTCTCATCAAAATTTAAATAATCATTTCATTCGTTGGTCTTTTATCAAAAAGTGGTCTTGTGTGTGTTTCAGTGTCAAACCATCAATAAATCTACAAGCCAAACCTTCATGCTAGCCATGAATCATAAGCCAAACTCTGAGTCACACAAATCAAGTTACAAAGCTTAGCGCTGACTATTGAGCTCCTTACCTCTCACCACATCTTATCGATCATCTTATATATGCATGGATGCATATAAAGTTGGAAAATATCTAATCTTGATACATATCAGATATTGTTCAAAAGGTAAAAATTAAAGGGAAGAATGCAGAACAATTGCCAGGTGTATGGCGCAGGTGGTCCAAGGAGGAAGGTAGATCGGGCTTTAAGCTGCAAGTGGCGAGGTAATGACAATTTATGTATGCATCCGAGCCAAAGTGCAAATGCCAGTTCCCACTCCATATAGGATCTTAACATTTGATGCCTCGGGGATTTGATTTCTGAAAAAATAAAATATAAATCAAATACAGATAACCTCCACGTATTGCAGATGTCGAATTTTTATTAAAAGACTTGCAGACTGCCAAGTAAACCCCATGTCAATTCAGATTGGCGCACAATGGTCAGAGAAAGATCTCATCGACAAATCATTATTTAGTTGAGCAGGTGATTAATCTTCCAGGAAAAGCTTAGATCGATGAAAATTAACCAATTGTGGAGACTGTTTCTGTTTCCTAACACATTGGATGTGGCCACTTTTCATGGAGGATGGGGTTTTTCCTTTTGCGCGAATCCATGTTTGATTCTGTGATCTGTGCTCGTGATTGCTTTTTGAGGCCAACTGGAATCATGTATCCCAGCCATGCACGAATGTGGCTAGCACCAATTAGGTCTGGTCAGGGGGAGAAAAAATTGCTAGACTATGAAAATGCTATGGCTGACTAGAATAACTTCATTGAGGATACCAATGAATTTTATGGTGTTGATATGAGCATCCTAACACAACATTACTCCGGAGAACAAAAAAAAGTTATTATCTACAGACATCTCTTTGGAACAATCTTCATCCACATCAATTAATTGGCACTCCTTTTATCNATTGAGGATACCAATGAATTTTATGGTGTTGATATGAGCATCCTAACACAACATTACTCCGGAGAACAAAAAAAAGTTATTATCTACAGACATCTCTTTGGAACAATCTTCATCCACATCAATTAATTGGCACTCCTTTTATCGTCAAAGAAATGGATTGCCTCACAACCACTCTGGATGAAAGTGCCTGCGACTAGGAAGGTGTCAAATTGATTATACAGTCGTATTAAGTTTTTGAGGAACCATGCATCAGAAAACAAACAAATATTGCATTTTCGGGTTGTTCTCAAGCCGCAAAGTTATACCCATGCGCTCAACAATTGACAGTGAAAGAGACTTTGCGTAATTCTCTTCCAGCATTTGATAAATGCGTGAGCAAATTGCTTGGTTGTCTTTACCCTGCAATTGCAGACACTATTATAAATGCTGCCAGAAAAGACCCTGCTTATGGGAAGCTGTTTGTGCGTGGACTAGTTTGGGAGATTGCTTCATGAACTCTGCGTGAAGCATTCAAACAGTATGGAGAGATTGAAGAAGGCTCTGTTATTATTCACTAGGCAACTGGAAAGTCAAGGGGGTTTGGCTTTATTATATTTAAACATATGGAATCTGCTCAGAAGGCTTTGCAGGAACCTAGTAAGACTATTGATGGTCGAATTACTGTATGCAATCTGGCAACTGTTAGCACCAATCCAGTACAATCTACAGATAGCAACAAAGAAGCACAGTGTGAGGTATAGGAAAAGACTACAAGCAACATCCTTTTGTCATCCTTGAGTTCTTTCTTTCTAGCAAGTTCTAGTAAACATTTTGTTTGCAAACCTGGCAGTGGTCACCGAGAATGCAACATCATCTCAGGGACTCTTTACTGCATCTCTTGGTATAGAAGTAAATTTAATTAAATTGTTACAGAAGCTGATCAAAGAAAGGTATGATAACTAAGGAAAGAGACATGGAATACAACTATTTCCAGAACTTAAGATCAAGCATTCTACAGTGGATTGGTTTCTATACTTTGCTTTTTGTTCTGTTCTCTACTTAAATGCTTGAAAGGTAAGATTAAGAATCCAGGGAGCAAAAAACTAGAGGCTAAGACAAAGCACATTTTTTGAAATTTTACATCTATCCAAAGACAGAGCTTTCCCTAGTGACAAAGGCGAAATTATAACCAGTTAGTTGATGAAAAGCAGAGCTTTTACCAGCTAACTAGCAAATTTTAAGGTGAAATAGCTGGTGAAACCTGAGATGGCCAGAAAGAGAGTAAATTTTGCCCAGATCGAAGTTTTGTTATCTTACAGAGCACGAAGATGATTTATAAGTCAAAGTTATAATTAAGCGGATCTGCTTCAAAGTGTTGTTCCAGTTTTTCAGGTTCCAACAAGATGAAAGAGATAAAGTTTGTTACCTATTTATGGCAAGAATGACTTGTTTTTCCAGGTGGAATTGTTTGACCTTATCTTTCAGCCTTTGAAGATTTTCTGCCTTGTCATCACGTTGAAGGATGTTGAATACTTTTGCAGCTGTCGAAGTCTTCAGTTTAGATATGGTTTGGTTTCCTTTAATAAAGGATCTGTTCCTTTAGAGTTTACAATTAGTTTTATGTTATGCTATTTTTAGTATCCTAGATCCCTTTTCATAGGATATGATATGTACATTGTAAAGCTGTAAAGCTAAAGACAATAGATGAACAAGAGGGTTCAATCTGGGAGACATTTTCTGGCTATTGTACTAGACTTCTTATATTGATAATAGAATCATAGTCCTCTTTTGTTTTCAATGTCAGATTCTTTCATATATTTCATTATTCTGCACTTTATTTCAGTTTAGCTCAGCTTCTAAGAACTGCCATATTCTTATTAAGATCATGAACTCGAATTAAAGACTTCTTGTTGTCCTGTATGACCCTGCACATTGTTGTATTCGGTTATCTAGACTAGTATTCTTCATCCCTTGTTCAACTTTGTTGTCTGATTATTGATTTCTAAAAGCACTGTCTTATTTGAATGCATGATAAGTGGTCACTTTCATTAGCTTTTGAGTTATCTCATTGTTCCAAGCATACCTAATTTACCATATTATCGATTTACCAAGCATCTTTGGCCTACAACCCCAAAGAGTTTCTTGGAGTGATAACAAATTGGCGCCGTTGTCGGGGAGAGGAGATTGAAGCTCAGCTTCCCTGGGATACGACATTAGATCCAGCTTTGATGATAGACAAAACCTGGACATCAATTGGTTGTAATCATCTATCTGGCGACTCCATGATGGACGAATTCAGTGGTGACTCCCTTGTTCAGAAATCTGTTGGTGACTCCACCGATATGACATGAACCAGATCTTTGCTAAGAGGTATGTGTTCTGTGATTTTTCAAAAATTGTTGGTTTCCCTAATCCAGTGCCTAGTAGAGATGAATGGGAAAACAGTCTTCCCAGATTTCGAGGAGAATAATGGGAAGTGCCAGCTGAACATTTGTTGGACTTTCATGATTACATGCATCGGTTGGAAGTTGTGCATGAGGATGTTCAGATCCGGCTCTTATGTTTCTCATTAGAGGGAATTGCTTGTGATTGGTACCGGTCTCTGCCTTATGCTAGTATCAACTCTTTGGCAGATTTTCATGCTGCTTTTCATGTGTTTTGTAAAGACCATTCTCCAGACGATCTTCTCTATCCTGAATGCTGTCATGAATTTCATTTATTGACTAAAGACTTGGATGTTAATGAAGAGTACACTGCTATCGAGAATACTCTTCGTTATCAAGAGATTGATGATTCACATTATGAAAACCATTGTGATGCTTTTAACATTGTATTAAATGCATTTTTTAAAGATGGTTGGGATGAAGATCCGATTATCCATTTTGAAAATTTGAAAAATGATGAGCAGATTGACATATCAACAAGAGATAATTTTAGATCTACAACAAATACTAAGGGAAGCCTTGAGTTTCTAGATTTGCAGACAAAAGTGGTTTGCAGCAGATATGAGAAGGAAGGTGAAGAAAAGAAGGGTTCAGATCAGAAAATGAGTTTGTATTTTCCTCCAAGAGAGATCAAGCAGTCTACATTCAACATTGAGTTTTGTGAAGGAAAATTAGAGCAGCATTACAGTCAGTTGGATCAACAACTCAAAGAGGTATTTCATTATGACTTTGATGACCCTTTTGCTGACTATTTAGAGTCTATGAGTAGCATGGATGTTAAAATATTTTTGTCAAAAGAAGATTGTTTTTATCATATGTTCAAACCTCTTTTCTGCATGATATGGCTTCCATTGTTTCTCGGGTCAAGATCTAGCAAGATGTCAATAAACGAGTTCCTTACATGGCTTCATTGGAAGCATCACTTCACTTGATAAGAGGCAGTACAATTGGTTAGTGTAGGAGTAGAAGAAAATAAGCTCACTCAACGAGCATGAGAGCCTTTTCAGTCTAGTAGTTTGAAATAGGAACTTGTGTTCAACACGTTGTTAGAGTTTGAATAAGTTGCAGGATTTGGATTAGGGTTTGAAATAAATTTTTGAGACTCCACAGCCCAATGAATGTGAGGCATTGCTAGCAGGTTTACAGTTGAACATTTGTGGATAGATTGCAGTGATCTAGTAAGGCTATTAATGACTCCATAGCCCAATGGACTAGACACCATACAAAATTATGGATGATTGTTGAGCAGGTTGTAGGGTTTTCAGATTAAATGGTTAAGGCGATAGGTCTTCTTGTTATTGAAATCTCATAGGGAGGCTTTCATCCCCAGAAGGAGCCAAATGTTAGCGACCAAAAAAGTAACAATATTTTTGGAGAATGTCCTGATTACTCGCTACTTGATTTATCGTTCCCTTAGGTATTTTGTCCAGTATCAGAGTCTCAATTATTCATCAAGCTTTGAATAGTCTCCTATTAATCTTGTTGCCTAAGATTGCTTTGGCTTTGACATCTTAACCTGCATAGCCAAAATACAAACCTTTTTATTAGTTTTGTTTTTGGACCATTGTTTTAGGATTTCTCATCAAAATTTAAATAATCATTTCATTCGTTGGTCTTTTATCAAAAAGTGGTCTTGTGTGTGTTTCAGTGTCAAACCATCAATAAATCTACAAGCCAAACCTTCATGCTAGCCATGAATCATAAGCCAAACTCTGAGTCACACAAATCAAGTTACAAAGCTTAGCGCTGACTATTGAGCTCCTTACCTCTCACCACATCTTATCGATCATCTTATATATGCATGGATGCATATAAAGTTGGAAAATATCTAATCTTGATACATATCAGATATTGTTCAAAAGGTAAAAATTAAAGGGAAGAATGCAGAACAATTGCCAGGTGTATGGCGCAGGTGGTCCAAGGAGGAAGGTAGATCGGGCTTTAAGCTGCAAGTGGCGAGGTAATGACAATTTATGTATGCATCCGAGCCAAAGTGCAAATGCCAGTTCCCACTCCATATAGGATCTTAACATTTGATGCCTCGGGGATTTGATTTCTGAAAAAATAAAATATAAATCAAATACAGATAACCTCCACGTATTGCAGATGTCGAATTTTTATTAAAAGACTTGCAGACTGCCAAGTAAACCCCATGTCAATTCAGATTGGCGCACAATGGTCAGAGAAAGATCTCATCGACAAATCATTATTTAGTTGAGCAGGTGATTAATCTTCCAGGAAAAGCTTAGATCGATGAAAATTAACCAATTGTGGAGACTGTTTCTGTTTCCTAACACATTGGATGTGGCCACTTTTCATGGAGGATGGGGTTTTTCCTTTTGCGCGAATCCATGTTTGATTCTGTGATCTGTGCTCGTGATTGCTTTTTGAGGCCAACTGGAATCATGTATCCCAGCCATGCACGAATGTGGCTAGCACCAATTAGGTCTGGTCAGGGGGAGAAAAAATTGCTAGACTATGAAAATGCTATGGCTGACTAGAATAACTTCATTGAGGATACCAATGAATTTTATGGTGTTGATATGAGCATCCTAACACAACATTACTCCGGAGAACAAAAAAAAGTTATTATCTACAGACATCTCTTTGGAACAATCTTCATCCACATCAATTAATTGGCACTCCTTTTATCATCAAAGAAATAGATTGCCTCACAACCACTCTGGATGAAATTGCCTGTGACCAGGAAGGTGTCAAATTGATTAAACAGTCGTATTAAGTTTTTGAGGAATCATGCATTAGAAGACAAACAAATATTGCATTTTTGGGTTGTTCTCAAGCCGCAAAGTTATACCCATGCGCTCAACAATTGATAGTGAAAGAGACTTTGCGTAATTCTCTTCCAGCATCTGATAAATCCATGAGCAAATTGCTTGGTTGTCTTTACCCTGCAATTGTAGACAATATTATAAATGTTGCCAGAAAAGACCCTGCTCATCGGAAGCTGTTTGTGCGTGGAATGGTTTGGGAGATTACTTCATGAACTCTGCGTGAAGCATTCAAACAGTATGGAGAGATTGAAGAAGGATCTGTTATTATTCACAAGGAAACTGTAAAGTCAAGGGGGTTTGGCTTTATTATATTTAAACATATGGAATCTGCTCAGAAGGCTTTGCAAGAACCTAGTAAGACTATTGATGGTCGAATTACTGTATGCAATCTGGCAACTGTTAGCACCAATCCAGTACAATCTATAGATAGCAACAAAGAAGCATAGTGTGAGGTGCAGGAACAGACTACAAGCAACATCCTTTTGTCATCCTTGAGTTCTTTCTGTCTAGCAAGTTCTAGTAAACATTTTGTTTGCAAACCTGGCAGTGGTCACCGAGAATGCAACATCATCTCAGGGACTCTTTACTGCATCTCTTGGTATAGAAGTAACTTCAATTAAATTGTTAGAGAAGATGATCAAATAAAGGTATTATAACTAAGGAAAGAGACAGGGAATACAGCTATTTCCAGAACTTAAGATCAAGCATTCTACAGTGGATGGGTTTCTATACTTTGCCTTTTGTTCCGTTCTCTACTTAAATGCTTGAAAGGTAAGATCAAGAAGCCAGGGAGCAGAAAACTAGAGGCTAAGACAAAGCACATTTTTCGAAATTTTATAGCTATCCAAAGACAGATCTTTCACGAGCGCAAAAGGTGAAATTATAACCAGTTAGCTGATGAAAAGCATAGCTTTCACCAACTAACTAGCAAATTTTAAGGCGAAATAGCTGGTGAAACCTGAGATGGCCAGAAAGAGAGTAAATTTTGCCCAGATCAAAGTTTTATTATCTTACAGAGCACGAAGATGATTTATAAGTCAAAGTTATAATTAAGAGGATCTGCTTCAAAGTGTCGTTCCAGTTTTTTAGGTGCCAGCAAGATGAAAGAGATAAAGTTTGTTACCTATTTATGGCAAGAATGACTTGTTTTTCCAGGTGGCATTGTTTGACCTTATCTTTCAGCCTTTGAAGATTTTCTGCCTTGTCATCACATTGAAGGATGTTGAATACTTTTGCAGCTGTCAAAGTCTTTAGTTTAGATATGGTTTGGTTTCCTTTAATAAAGGATCTGTTCCTTTAGAGTTTACAATTATGTTTATGTTATGCTATTTTTAGTATCCTAGATCCCTTTTCATAGGATCTGATATGTACATTGTAAAGCTATAAAGCTAAAGACAATAGATGAACAAGAGGGTTCAATCCGGGAGACATTTTCTGGCTATTGTACTAGACTTCTTATATTGATAATAGAATCACAATCGTCTTTTGTTTTCAATGTCAGATTCTTTCATATATTTCATTATTCTGCACTTTATTTCAGTTTAGCTCAGCTTCTAAGAACTGCCATCTTCTTATTAAGCTCATGAACTTGAATTAAAGACTTCTTGTTGTCCTGTATGACCCTGCACATTGTTGTATTCGGTTATCTAGACTAGTATTCTTCATCCCATGTTCAACTTTGTTGTCTGATTATTGATTTTGAAAAGCACTGTCTTATTCGAATGCATGATAAGTGGTCACTTTCATTAGCTTTTGAGTTATCCCATTGTTCCAAGCATACCTAATTTACCATATTATTGAGTTACCAAGCATCTTTGGCCTACAACCCCAAAGAGTTTCTTGGAGTGATAACAACTTCGACAATAAAGGGTAGTACTTATAAAGGACAATGACAAGGGAAAATGACCTAACAACCTCCTTTCCTCTTTTCAACTTATGGTATCACAGTCTCCTTGTTGCTTCCTTAAGTAACATTTTTGGTTGATATTATATCATCATGTATTTTCATTTTTATACATATACATAATCATATCATGGAAAATATAACAACCACACCATGATCGTAGCCTAACATTGGGACTTATACACATTCACTAGTTAGACCTTGGCCTTGAGCTTCTTGTGATAAGGAATATTTAAAATGCAACACAAGGTCATTACAACTTAGCCCACATGGCTTGAATCATATCACATAAACCACGTCATACAATTAATACATTATTTATTACATTACAATTTAGAGTTAAGACTAGGGTATTACACTTTGCAAGTTCTAAGCAAACTTTAGTTGACTTTACCTTAGTGGCAATGCTTGATAAAATCTTTTTCCCATGTTATTTTTATGTGTATGTTAAAAATTTGGATGTGTTGATCCATGTTGGATCATTCTATAATTTGTCATCTATCTCGGTACTTTCTAGGTGGAAACAATTGGAGGAATCATGTTGTAGAGCCATTTTAGCAGCATGTCCCAATTTGGAAAATTGGGTCCAAAAAACCATCTGAAATCTTCTAGAGCCATTTTGAGGCATAAAACAACATTTTTTTTGGGTCCAAACTTGCTATGGAGGAATATTGGGGGTTGATGTTTTGAGTAATGGGGGCTGGCGTTTAGGGGCTGGCGTTTTGAGTAATGGGGGATAATGTTTACCACCATGGTACGAGTGGATGCTCATGCCACGCCAACCCCCATTTCTCAAAAAGTGCAGGGCTAGCCACGTGTGTACTTTCAAGAAGATTCTAGAAGGTCCAAAACCTTATCACAATTGAGGGTTGAGGAAGTCAAAACCCTACCCCTAGATGGCTATCGGGCTATGTTAAATACTGGGGCACTAGGAGGAGAAGGAGTTTCATTCTTTTCCATTGTATCTTGTTCCAAAGCTGAGCAAAACATTTAAGAGTGGTATTTTTTGGACATAACAGAGGAGGAGGAGGAGGATTTTGTAGCAATTATTCAGGCCACAATGTCAAAAGGTAACTCCATAATGAGTGCACATTCCTTTGTATGCGCATTTATAACTGAAGCAAAGAGCGTAGAGCATAGGCCTCACCTTCTAGCTAGGTTTTCTCCCGTATTGGGATTCCCAGGTCAAATCTTGTGTTCATTTGTGTGGATGGTGTGTATTTTGTGCATGTTCTTTCATTTTTATATTTTAGTTATTTCTTAAATTCAAGCCATAAGTTAGAGATAATAAATCTGGGATCTAAGGAAATAAACTGCATAAATCTAAGATTTCATAATATTGTAAGATTTGTTGTGACGAACTATTCCAGTGGAATATCCATGACAGTTTACATATCATATTGGTATCAGAGCAAGTTTCTTTGGGGTATTTGTGGGAAGTTATAGGAATCCATGAATTGGTTTAAGAATAAAGTTGCAGAACTGTAGCCATGGTCGACCAGTTTGTCCATAATAACCCTCGAGATCTAGTAGAGGAAATATTTACAAGGATGGAAGAGAAATTCATTGACATCTTGCAATATGTCCCTCCTCATGATGGCTCTGGAAAACAATCCCAGTCCATTTGGAGAGGTTGGAGGCTCTAACTATGAGATCATATCAGAAGGGAAATCGGGAGGTAATGAAGACCTAGAAAAGGAGTCGAGGAAAACACATCCCAGTTAGATTGTCATTAACCCTTCATAGTCTCTATTCAAGATGGGAGTGAAAGTGGACACAACTTCATACCAAGGTGAGATCAATGCACTAAAAATAAATCATTGGTTGCAACAGCTAGAATTTTATTCCAGTGTTCACCATATAGATGAGGAATAAAAGATATCATTTGCCAGACTAAAGTTAGAGGGCCATACTTTAATCTAGTGGGGAAGTCCCAAAGAGACACTTAGTTTGGAGGGTGATCCACTAGTAACTAAGTGGGAGGATTTCAAAACCCTCATCAAGTCCCAGTTCTATCCTATCGGGTATGTAAAGCACTAATGGATCCATTGGCATTACTTCAAGCAAAGGAAAGGGAAGAGTGTATAGGAGTACACCATCGAGTTTAGAAAGATTTTCATCATGCTAGGTATCTCTCCCAAGAACCCATATTTACTTATCAAGTATCTGGGGGGTATACATAGTCATCTACAAAAGAAAGCGATGCTTTCAGGCCAAGGACAATGGACGAGGCATGTGTACAAGAACAATATCTGGAAAACATATGCCACAAGAAAGGGAAACCAATCAATTCCAAGAAGAAAGAGCACCGGGAAGCTTCCAAGGAGGGGAAGAAGAAGTGGAAAGTGGGGGAGGATAAGAAGATGGAAGCCACTACACATCAATGTAAGGATCCAAACAACCATTGTAACCATTGCAATATTAATGGTCAAATTGAGGAAAAGTGTTGGAAACCACATCTAGAGATGAACCCTAAGAACCATAAGAAGGATTCCAAGAAGAAGAACCTTTTAGCCATGAATTCGAGCAATCAGATCGAAAGAAACTCTGATGTGTATGAGAATAATTTATGCATATTAGTTCAGAAGGAGGTGAATCTGAGTAGCCTTCATCAGTGGGAAGAGAAGGAGATGAACAAACTCTTTCACATCAAGATCCAGGTCAAGAAGACCAAGATAAACGTTATTGTCAACTCCGATTCACAGGTTAATCTCATAGCAACAGATTTGGTCAACAAGCATGGGTTGGAGGTTAGAAATCATTCTAGCCCCTCTCCATTAGGTTGGGTAAACAAGGATGCAAATATCAAGGTAATGAAATAGTCTAAGATTAAATTTGTTGTAAGTGCAAAATTTATTGATGAAGTGGTGTTGGATGTAGTACCTCTGGACGTGTGTGGTGTAATGTTTGGGATCCCCTACGTGTATACGAGGGATGTGATCTTCATGCAGAGAGCCAACTAGTACTGCTTGATCAAGGATGGGAAGTCCTACATAATCAATGCACACAAAGGTAAATTGAATATCTCACTGTTAAGTGCCAACCAAGCCAAGAAGTTGATCAATTCTAGTAAGAAATATGTTTTACTTTACTCAAGAGAAAATCAGTCTGATGGTGAGTCAATAAGAGTAAAGGAATCCCTAGAGGGGTGTACTAAAGAGTAGAAACATCTGTTGGATGAGTTGTTGCAGGAACACAAAGGAGTCTTCTAGGAGCTGAAAGGGATACCACCTAAGATGGAATTGGAGCACAATATGTTGTGTGACTCCCCATTACCAAATATTGGGTTTTATAGACATTATGTTATGGAAGAATATGAAGTGAAGAAACATTTGCAACAACTATTGGAGTAGGGAGTAATTCGACCAAGCACTTCACCTTGTGAGTCACCTATCATCATCATACCCAAGAAGGATGGGACTTGGCGGATGTGTATCAACTACAGAGCTTTGAATAATATTACACTCAAGAATCAATACCCTTTTCCCAGGATCAATGATTTGTTAGACCAGTTGGAGCATTTCAAGTACTTCACAAATTTGGATCTCAAATCGAGATACCACCAGGTATGTGTCTAAGAACAAGACACTTGGAACACCACCTTCAAGACAAGGCAAGGTTTCTACGAATGGTTGATCATGTCATTTGGTTTATGTAATGCACTAGCTACATTTATGAGACTTATGAATGATGTATTACGCCCATATTTAGATTCATATGTTATAGTGTATTTGGATGATGTATTGGTTTATAGTTATACCTTTGAGGAGCACACCTCACGTCTCATGTAGGTGTTAGAGACTTTGAAAAAACACCAATTGTTAGCTAACCTCAAGAAATGTGAGTTTGCTTAGTAGTCAGTGGTGTAATTGGGGTATGTGATCGATGGAGGGGAGCTCAAGATAGATCCCACAAAGATGGAGGCCATGACAAAATGGCTAGTTCCTACTAATGTCATTGAAATTAGTAGCTTTTTTGGGGAAGCACAGTACCTACGAAATTTCATAACATCTTTTTCAGCGGTAGTTGCACCACTCCACGACATAAAAACAAGCAACAAGAGTTTCCAGTGGTGAAAGAATCAATAAAACGATTTCGATGAGTTGAAACGAAAGATCACTCAAGCACCAATTCATGTATTGCCTAACTTGCATAAGCTCTTCGAAGTGGAGATAGATGCAAGTGGGTATTCCATGGGAACAATTTTGATGCAAGGAGGTAAGCCAATATGCTATAATTCCAAGATGTTTGATGGGAGAGTTTTGAACTATCCTACATATGAAAGGGACTTATGCTTTGGTTCAAGCTGTTAAGAAGTGGAAGCATTATTTGATGGGCAAGGAAACCATTATCCACATATATCACCGAGCACTCTGGTATTTGCAGGCCCAAAGTAAGCTTCAACAAACCATAAATTATAAATAGATGGATTTTTTGCAACAATATCATCTAGTAATCAAATATAAGAAGGGAAACACTAATAAGTTTGCATAAATAGTTTCAAGGCCACCCGCATCCAATATTACAGCTCTGGGAACTCTTATGCACATGGATCCTTTTACCCATGATGCGTACAAAGAGTCATACATAGAAGATGAGGACTTTAAAGAGGCGTTTTAGGATCTACATGGCCAAATTTATGTAGAAGAAGGTGACAAAAATGTTGACTATCATCTCTAGAATGTGCTACTCTACAAGCTAGACAAGATTTGTGTCCCTAAAGGTGACAAATTGCACTACAAATTATTAGAGAGGTTCACACCTCCAAGGTTGTAAGACATTTTGGTGTTGGGAAGATGATTGCTAGCTTACAAAGGTATGTGTATTGGCATATAATTCAAGAAGATGTAGCACATTGTATTAGAGGATATATATGTTGTTGTGCCAACAAGCCCAATAACATAAAGCAAGGTCTATACCATCCCTTAAATGTACCCACTTGACCTTAGGAAAGCATTTCCATGGATTTTGTGGGAGGTTTACCAACAAAGATGAAGGGAGATGATTATTTATTTGTGGTAATTGACAGGTTCAACAAGATGTGCGTTCTTATGCCCTATAAAAAGATTGTCCAAGGAGAAGAAGCAACAAACATGTTCTTTGAATGGGTCTAGGTGCACTTTGGGATACCATGTAGCATCATCTCAAATAGGGATACTATATTTATCAGTGCCTTTTGGACTACACTTATGGATACGATGGACACTAAGTTCAAGATATCTACGACATTCCATCCACAGACAGATGGGAAAACATAAGTAGTCAACTTATCTTCTAGGATGTTTAAGACCCTGATATTTTTTTCAGAGGTAGAGGAGACATATAGAAGTACCCTAGGTAAATATTTCATAATTAGATTTGCAAAATTGGATACGTTCCATGTTGTACAAGTTTTTTCTTTGGAAGAGGCCCAAAACAAGAAACTTTGGGAAAGTTTCCATTTGGAAATTCAAATTTTGGTCATACCTGGTAAAGGAAAAAGTAGTGAGTAGACCTGGTGAAGGAAGAAGCAATGAGTAGACTTGGTAAAGTTAGAAGTAGTGAGAAAACCCGGTGAAAGCATAAATAACAAACATACTCGATGAAGGTTGGTGCAACTCAGAGATTGGTGTCTCTTGCTAAGTTGATGGTGGGGATTGGTGTATACAAAGATTTGCAAGAGATTGGTGTCTCTTGCTAAGTTGGTACTTAGCAGTGGTGATGTATCTATAAATATCTATAAGAGATCAGGGTCTCTTTTTAAGTTGGTGCTTAGCTGTGGGGATTGGTGTCTCCAGTGGATTAGCGTCGTCTATGAATATATGAAAGATATTGGTGTTTCTTGATAAGTTGGTTCTTAGAGATGGGGATTTGTGTCTCCAGTAGATTGGTGTCTATGAAGATATTAAATATATTGGTGTTTCTTGCTAAGTTGGTGCTTAGCAGTGGGGATTAATGTCCATGGAGATTTGTATGAGTAGGTTGGTGCCTACCAGGATTTGTATCAGTTGGATTTAGTGTCTTTGATAGGTTAGTGCCTACAAATATTTGTAGTCGTAGGTTGGTGCCTACAAGTAATTATAAAGAAAAGTTTCATGGTTTTCTCCCAAAACGGTTTCCAAGTAAATATTTTGTTCCATGTTCTGGAGTTAATATGTGATTCTTTTCTTATGGTTAATGAATTTTTGAAAAAGTAAAAAAATATCTTATATTGATTCACCCCCCTTCTCAATATAAGTGTGTTCTCAACAATTTCTATGTTTATGATTCAATTTGAATAAAGTATAGGTAGATGATTTAAAGACCCCCTAGTTCCCACTAAAAATTCAATATGTCCACTTTCTCTAGAATTCTTTCAACCACCAAAATACCATCTAATCGTTTTGAAATTCCCTCCTTCCCTCTTCTTGAATTCCTCCATGTAGTGACCAACTAAACAGGCTCCAAATCAACCAAACTCAAGTCTTTAAAAACATGGGTAAAATAATTAGTGAAAGTATCTTGTCTAGAAATTTCCCCCATATTCATGATAATGTTCAAGAATCCCTCAATTATTGAATTATTGCCTCTTAAACTACCTTAATCTAACATGTTATTAGAAAACCTTCCTATCCCCATAGGCCCATATAAATTAATAAAATTGTACACTTTCCATAGTTCTTTTGATCTACATTCCAACTAATTTCCACATTGAAGATGAAGGTAGATAATGAGAAAGTGTAACAATGATTCCAACCCAGGACTAGACCTCCAAAATGGCCTTCTACATCTAGAGATAAAAAACATAGTCCTTAAAGCAAGAGGACAAAATTTAAATTTCTCTTTTTCCTTCACACATTGTTTCTTGAACTAAAACTACATGAGGCTTATAAACTAAAATAATTTTTTTAGGGCTAGCTTCTTATGGATGCCCCAGACCACTCTAACATTCAAGGAGAGGATCATCGTTTGGACACCTTTTCATGGGATATCCCTACTCTCATTTCCCCTTTAATCGATAGTTATACTTTAATAACATTCCTTTTTACATCATGCATGTAAACTAAAATAATGTTTTTAGGGATAGCTTCTTGTGGGAACCCTCGACCCCTCTAACATTCGGAGACATGATCATCATTTGGGAACCTTTTCATGGGCCATCACTACTGTAAGTGCCCCCTTCATCGACATTTAACCTTTAATATTGTTTTTTCAATGGACATATAGGATTTTCTTACAACATAAGGGACCTAACCCGTGTCTACTTTTGAACCACCTTCTATACCTCCTCTTTCATCCATAGATATTTCCTTCTTAGATATTAGGTTGTACCTAGATCTAACATTTTCACTGGAACTTGTCTCCCCCTCACTCCACAAGGAATGGTTAAAAAAGGTAGTTTTAGACTCATAATATATGTGATTACACATGGTTGTCTTCCTATTAGGTTGATTAGAAAGGCTTAAACCCCCCAATACTTCTCTTTCTATTACCGCAATAGGAAAAGGACATGACTTATCGGTATTGTTCATTTTATCTTCTAGAATTCAATCATAATGGAATTCAAGGTTGTGGGTTTTCATACCTTGATCATTAGAGGATTTGAGGCTAATGAACGAGCAATGAATTTATTTTCTATTTGGATAACTTTGCACTAGAACCGTCGAGCCCTCATCTTTTCCAATAGAAGACTCACCTACATTGACATCCCTATACCTTGATCCTCCAAATTCCAACCCTTGATTTTACCCTTCTATCATCTTTTTGTCTTCAGAGCTTATAGGACCAAGGGGATCTTCCCTAATTTTCTCTTTCTTCCTCCAAACCTTGTTTGGACTCTTCTTCTCGCACTCTTTCCATAGATTACAAATTTCATGACAACATAGAAATTTAAAAGGGTAACTTCCAATAGCCAACCTCTATACATATGTTTAGTTCCCCAACTCAACATCTATTTTTGTTGGCAAACCTTTTCACAGGTTGAATTCCACTAAGATTTTTATAGATCTACAAATAAATAATATATATATATATATATATATATATATATATATATATATATATATATATATATATATATATATATATATATTAAAGTACAATAATTGATAGAATAACTGATGATTGCAAATAAATATTCATAAACAAAATAAAACTAAAAGTTATCATTGTAATTACAGATGTTGTTTTTGAATGTTTTTAACCAATGCCTCACATTCAAATGAGGCCCCAAGGCCTTGAGAAAGGATCACATAATTGTTTGTTGATCAAACTATATCTTTCAATTGAATCATCAAATGCCCAAATTGAGGGCAAATTGAAGTTATTTTTCTTTCCCTATATTGGTATTAACCTTAATCTATAAATAGTATGCTAGATTGATCATATATAATGTGCCCATACTTAGCTAAAACATCTTCCATACGCTTCTTTAAAATATGAAGAATTCCTCCATAACATGCATAAATGGGTGATTTCTCAACAATACATATGCATTTCTATTAGCCCCATACAAATATAAAGGTCTCATCCCTTAGCCAATTAAATTTCCTCATGAAGTGATTTATATTTGAAAAAACTAAATATGTAAACCACAAAGAAATGCCAAAATGTTCTCGTGCAACATTGATAACATTTAGGCTAAAAAAGGGGTGGTAGGTGTTGGGGAGTTCATATATGGTCCTGAAGGAAACCATGAAACAAGTTTCAATGGAGACTAGGTGAAGCAATTAACAATCAAGTTGAGGCATTGGCTCTCTTCCAAGGACTCATGATTCTTGACACAAGGAGGATCATGAGCCTATTCACCATAGGAGACTCATCAATCATAATCAGACACATGTGCTACTCCACTACTATGAGGGATTGTAATTTGGAAAGACTTATTCTGATAACACATAAGGAAGTAAGGAGGTATGAATTAATAGAGTTATATCACGTGTTGAGAGATCAAAACTCTCAAGAAAACCTCCCAGCTAATGAATCATCTCATTTGGAGGTTGGAAATTTAAGGATAAAAGGGGGCATCTCCATAGCCCATATCCCACAATTTGTATTTTGGTTTTCATAGCTAAAGTTCCCAATGAAGAAGTCAAAGCATGATAGGTGGTGAAGTATTTTTAATTGTAAGCGATAGGTAGTTACACCCTTGAGCTTCCAAGTACTTTCACACACTTCATTCTTGATGGAGAAGCAAGATCACATTTCATTGGGCATTAATTTGGAGAATATAGGTGGGATTATTTCAGAGTTTGGTATGGTAAGATTTTGTCCTAAATCCAATTTGTGATTTATTGGGCCTAAGGAGGAACATGAATTATATGATTTAGACCTCATCATGGGTATGAGCTTGAACTTGTGTTGGATTTGGGAATTTTTCCAGGGTGATGGAGTTCTATTTGAATTTTTTATTCAGGCTTGGGTAAATAGAGTTCCTTTACATGATTGTACTAGTCGTGTTTCTAGCTTTCTCATTGATAATGTCTAGTAGAGTTGGATTATGGTAGAGCATAGTCATTCTAGTTGTTTCTTTTCATGTGAGACTATGGACCTTCAATGAGTTATGAGAAGACATGAGAGACTTCTATCAAATAATTAGGTAGCCATTTCCCATTTGAGGAATATAGTATATGTATAGGATGAAATGTAGAACACTAGACATGTAGAGATATAGGAGATAGTGACACAATAGAAAAGGAAAATAAAGAAGCTTTAATATGAATGCATGCTCTATCAATTCATTCTAGGCCTTGCAAAGATCTCTCAGTAAAGGTGTTAATTGTTTATGTCCTACATGGTGCAAAAGAATAATAGTCAATCCAACATGCTCTTGGTGACTTGGAAATGGGACATATAGACTAGGAGACCAAGCCCTTAGCAGAAGGAAAGCATGAATCCCATAGTGGGGCATGAATTTGTTTAATTCTATGTTTAGACATGTTTTGAAAAAATAATCATGATCTCAGGTTAGTTTTCTACGATCTATACCAATAGTTTTTATGCTATATTTTTGTGAAAGATAGAACAATTAATTCTATAGGATGCAATCCTAAAATTTAGACATTTTCTACAAAATTGGCTTCTATAAAGTCCTATTATGTTTGTATTATTATGTTTTATGGCGCAATCGAAGAAATTTTTGAATACAAATCTCCATTATTTAATTTAAAGAAAAAAAAAAAACTTATGGGATAAACATCCATCTATAATAATTGTAACATTCATACACAAAATCGAGTTGTATGCCTCATGGCATAGCCATGTAATTTCTTAAAACTCCAAATATCAGTTCCTCTATTACCATGAAAATCAATAACTTTAATAAGTTGTTTAGGCTACATGAAAAATCCACAACTTCAAACATTTTTATAAATTCATAGAATAAAAATTAATCTATGAACTCAATAACTTTCATATTTTGAATAATTCATTAGAAATTAAAAATCATTAAACATTTTTTCGATAAATATAAGATTATCTTAAAAAATAATGAACAATAACATAGACAGAGTAAAGGAAAGCATAACATTTAAACCCATCCCGTAATGTAATTTATAAAAGCGTGAAACCATTTTCATAAAAACAAAGAACAAAAAGTCACAAGGGTGAGCTCAAGCAATCGAACCATCTACCCTAGGCATGTTGATGACGAGGAGGCCATAGGTTCAAATGTGGTCAAATCCCTTGAGGTTACTAGTTGTTATTATGGTTTTCAATTAAGTTGCTTTCCATCTAGATATTTAGGGGAAGAGAGGGGGATCCTCCAAGGTTTTCATTTGAAAAATAATTAAAAATAAACAAAGAATAAAGTGTCAGGTCAAGAGAGAAGGCATTATATCTTCAACATTTTCATCTATTATGTTAAAACAATATTGGGTATGTGTTATATTCTTTTCAATATTGGTCCCATGTACCATACACTAATATGGGAGCCTTGGCGGGGGGCATGGCGCCCCTTCTGTAAGGGGATTCGAGGGTGGTAGGCCCGGAATTTATTTTGGTGGTTTTTTGTGTCTATTTTTGGTGTTGTTTCGGCACATGGTTTTCATCGATGGTTTTCTAATTCTGGTTAAGGAATTAGGGTTGTTAACTAATTTGGGTTAATGGATTAGGGGTTTGGGTTCCACGGGATCCTATATGTCTATTGTATTGTAAACAATGAAGATGATGAATAGACTATTAGAGGTGTGACTCTAAACAAGTTTTTGGTTTTCCCGGTTTGGGTTTCCAAGGTAAAAATCTTTGTGTAATGTGTGTGTGTGTGTGCCATTGCATCTTTTTTGTTTTATTAAGAATCTATTTGCAATAATTAAGTGTACAAGGTTAAAATCTACTTTTAGTATCAGAGAAATTACTAGCTTTAGGGGGACACCTTTGTGGCTAAGGGTTTGGTTGGGGTTTATGATAAGCCTTGTTACATTGGGAGATATGGGATATTGATTCTTCAAATGAAAAGAAATGGTGAGCAATTTGAAAATAGAGATAGAGAAATTTAATGGGAAAATTTTTGAGCTATGGAAACTCAAGATGGAAGATTTGTTGGTGGACAGAGATCAGTGGATCCAGTTATTGCACCTACAGGAATGTCTACACAAGACTAGAAAAAAGTTGGATTGGAAGGCAAAGAGCACAATCCAGAGGTGTCTCTGAGATTCAATATAACTGAATGTGTGAGAGGAAGCTACAACCAAGGAATTATGGGATAAGTTGGGGACTTTGTATTAGTCTAAGTCCCTGGTAAACAAAGTGTACCCATGGAAGAATCTTTATAACTTGAGGATGAAAGATGGAGTCTCGGTGATAGAGAATCTGAATGCCTTCAATAATGTGGTAAGTCGTAAGTCAACTATTATCCGTTGATATTGAGATTTCTGATGAAGACAAGTGTATTAGTTTATTGTTCTCTTTACCAAACTCGTGGGATAGTTTGGTTGTGGACATAGGTAGTAATACAACTACTTTAAGTTTCAATGATGTGGTATCATCCTTGTTGTTGGAGGAGAACATGGAAGGACAGAGCACATATGCATTATTTGCAAGAGGGAACTCCTAGGAAAGAAATAGATCTAAGTTCTCAAATGGGAGATCTAAATCTAAGGGTAGATCTAAATCTCTTGGAAAGTTTGTAAAGGTATGTTGGATGTGTGGAAAAGAAGGGAACTACAAGAAGCAATGTAGATCCAAAAGTGTTGAGAGAGGGAAGTGATATGAATATGCTCCTTCTACAGAAGCAAAAACCTCCTCGAAAGAAGGAGGGGATGTGTACTTGGCTTCTTCAAGCACACATGTAGATCATGATGTTAGAAAAACAGGATCGCGAAGCAACAAAATAAAAACAAATGTGGAAATAACACAGAAGATACACAATACAATAGAGACATAGCTATACGTGGTTCACCCAGTATGGGCTACATCCACCAGATAAATTTTCAGGTCCTTCCTTTTTATTATCCAACAAATGAAGGTATACAACCTACATCACACCCGTTGTAACTCCTCTTCTTTCTCTCATAGTCTCCTCTCTCAGAATACAATACTTGCAATGATACATAGTCGTAATACATTTCCCTCATAAAAGAGGGTTTCCTTCTAGGGAAAAAAACCCCTAACATAAATTCTACCATCATATATTTTACCTTATAATGAACAGTCCAAATTTACTATGAAATTACAATATAAATTTACAAGGAAATTTTTACTTCCCAGGCTTCACCTCCGAACCCCCATCGGGGAACGTTGTCCCCTGAACCCCTGCTTGCCCCCAGACCCCCTAGCCGAGGGGATCAGACCCCCTAACTAAGGGGATCAACCCCCCGAACCCCGCAGGGGGGGAATTCCCCCTCTGCAACTTCCCCACATGGAGGGGTGTACAATCTTCTGGGGTTTAAAGTCTTCATGGGGTATAAACATGACTGAAAACAAAAACCTCTGAATCAGGAAGATAATCAAACTCCACAACCAACAATATCCCACTTGGAGATTGATCTCAAAAACTCCACCATTGTTGTATCTGCTGGAATATGATCCTTCTTGGACCTGGAAAATTTCTCATCTTGACCTTCATGCTTGAAGACCAACTGAAACTAAGGAAGAACTCAGTTTCTCCCTGGTCACTCCCTTTTTTAACATGTTTACATGATTCTAGCTAGTGTGTATCTTTTCCAACTTCAAATGTCCATCTTCCAAGACAGATCCTATGAAATGGTACCTGAGATGTATATGCTTAGTCTTCGAATGGAAGGCTGAGTTCTTTTCAAGATGAATGGCACTCTCATTTTCACAGTACAACCTACTATTCTCTTTCTTCTTTCCCAATTCCTCCATAAACCTCTGTAACCAAATCATCTCTTTACTAGCCTCTGTAGCAGCAACATACTCTACCTTTGTTGTTGAAAGTGAAACAACCTTTTGCATTTTTAAAATCCAACTTACTTATATTCCACCTACAATACAAACATACTTTGTGGTGCTCCTCCTGCTATCTTTATCACCTGCCATATCTAAATCAACATATCCCTGTAGAACAATGTATGAACCTCCAAAACATAATGCATGAGTTCTTTGCAAGATGAATGACACTCTCGTTTTCACAATACAACCTACTATTCTCTTTCTTATTTCCCAATTCCTCCATAAACCTCTGTAACCAAATCATCTCTTTACTAGCCTTTGTAGCAACAACATACTCTACCTTTGTTGTTGAAAGTGAAACAACCTTTTGCATTTTTTAAATCCAACTTACTTATATTCCACCTACAATAACAACATACTCTGTGGTGCTCCTCCTGCTATCTTTATCACCTGCCATATCTAAATACACGTATCCCTGTAGAACAATGTTTGAACCTCCAAAACATAATGCACGAGTAGCCGTACCTTTCAAACAACTGAGAATCCCCTTTAATTCCTCCCAATGTTCTTTACCTAGATTGTTCATATACCTACTCACAACTCCCATTGCATGTGCAATATCTAGTCTTGTACAAACCATCACATACATCAAACTGCCAATTGTTGATGAATAAGGGACCTTGGACATGTATTCTATCTCCTCCTGTGTCTTGGGACACATTTCCTTGGTTATTTTGAAATGGCTGGCCAAAGGTGTACTAACTGGTTTTGCATTCTGCATTCTAAACCTCTCCAACACCTTCTCTATGTAATCACCCCAAGACAATGCCAATTTGTGATTTTTCTTGTCTCTTGTTATTCTCATACCAAGGATTTTCTTTGCAACACCCAAATCCTTCATCGCAAATGAATTAGATAACTTCTTCTTGAGCACATTTATATCCTGCATATTAGAACCTGCAACAAGCATGTCATATACATACAATAGCAAGATACTATACCTTCCATTTTCTAGCCTTTTAAAATAAACACAATGATCAGAATGACATCTACTATAACCTTGTTCTGTCATAAACATGCCAAACTTCAAATACCACTACCTTGGAGCTTTCTTTAGGACATACAAGCTCTTCTTCAACATGCATACCAAATTTTCCTTCCCCTTGACCTCATACCCCTATGGCTGCTGCATATAAATCTCTTCCTCCAAATCCCCATGGAGAAAAAATGTTTTTACATCTAAATGTTCAAGATGTAAATCTTCTACTACCACAAGACTTAAAATAGTCCTAATTGACATCATTTTAAAAATAGGAGAAAATATTTCATCAAAACCTATACCTTTCTTTTGTGCAAACCCCTTTACAACAAGTCTAGCCCTTTACTGCTTTTTTCCTCCATATTCTTCCTTCAACTTGTAAACCCATTTATTCAGCAATGCTCTTTTTCCTGTAGGCAACTAAACCAAATCCCAATTCTGGTTATTTTCCAAGGAATCCGTTTCCTCTTTCATGCCTTGCTCCCACTTCTTTTTAGTGTTTACCTGCATTGCCTCTTCATAACATTCTGGTTCATTGGAATCAATCAACAATAATAATGCAATGAAGGAGAGTATCATTCGGAGGGTCTACTTAACTTGGTAGATCTTATAACAACACTTGTAGGAGTTTGAGGTAGATGTTGCCCCTACTGTTGTACATTTTGATTTTCTGGTACCTTTGGAATTTATTTTTCAATGATCTCATCAAGCATTGTGTATTCTAGTTTTTCTTTTTTCTCGTTTCTTTCCCTGCAACTGATCTTTGTACATGACCTTCTCATTGAATATGACATCTCTACTCCTAATTATTTTGTGATTTTTATAATCCCATAAGTGATAACCAAAATCATTAACACCGTATCCAATAAAGGTACATTTCTTGGATTTTGCCTCAAGCTTTGTTCTATTTTCTTTATCAATATGGCTAAATGCTTCACAACCGAAAGTCTTCAAAAAATAATAGTTTACCTTTTTACCTGTCCATGCCTCCTATGGAATTCCACCATCCAAAGAGTTTGAAGGTCCTTTGTTTATTAAGTAAATAGAAATATCTACATCATCTGCCCAAAACTGTAAGGTAAAAACAACATGCAATCTCATACTCCTTGCACGCTCCATGATTGTACTGTTCATCCTTTCTGACACACCATTTTCTTGTGGTGTTCCTGGAACTATCTTCTCTCTACGGATCCCATGGTATGGACAGTAATCATCAAATTCCTTGCTGCAATATTCACCTCCATTGTCTGATCTGAGACACTTCAACCTTTTTCATGTCTCATTCTCAACCAAAGCTTTCCATTTCTTAAAAGTTTAAAAAACATCAGATTTTTGTCGAATGTAATAAACCCAAGTTTTTCTAGTTGCATCATCAATAAAAGTAACATAATAATGAGAGCCACCAAGAGATGTTACCTGAGTTGGTCCCCATACATTTGTATTCACAATCTCTAACCTTTCACTCTTCTTTTCTTTTCTGACTCTGAGAAATATGGCTCTCTTATGTTTTCCATAAACACAATGCTCACACAAATCCAAATCAATTTTTTTAAGATCTGGCAACAAATTTCTTTTGTGAAGTATCTGCATCCCCTTCTCACTCATGTGTCCAAGCCTATGATGCCATAGTGTTGTATCCACTCATGTAGAAGCTAAAGAGATATAAGAGTCAATATTACCAATACATAAATACAATGTACCTACCTTCTCTCCTTTTGCTATCACCAATGATCATTTGGTGACATTCCACACCTTATCTGTAAATATGGATATACAACCTTCAATTTCCAACTGTCCAGTTGAAATTAGATTTTTCCTTAGATCTGGAACATGTCTTACCTCTTTCAACAACCATTGGCTTCCATTCCTTTGCTTTGTTTTTACCTTTTCCATTCCAACAATTTTGCATGGTGCATCATCACCCAAATGAACCTGTCCAAAATCACCTTCAACATAATATAGAATATGTTTCCTATGGGGTGTGGCATGAAATGAAGCCCCAAAATCTACTACCCAAGACTCATAAATATTATCTACATAAAGAATCAAAGCATCTTGTAACACATCACATGTTACATTTGCTTCCTGGTTTTTCTCCTGCTCTCTATCTCTTTGTTTCTTTGGAGCTCTGTAGTCTTTCTTCAGATGTCCTTTCTTCCCACAATTCCAACACTCTATCTTTCCCAGTTTGGACTTGGATCTGCCCTTCCTAGACTTCCCATGGTTCCTTAAGCCCTTTCCTCTATCCTTTTGTCTTCCCATGTTCTCCATGTTTAACGCATTACCTGATGTCTCACCTGTGATTTTCTGTCACGTTTCCTCACTAAGGATAACACCAACAACATCATCAAATTTTAAAGTGTTTGAACTAGAGACATAGTTACTTACAACCATGACCAAGTTGTTCCAACTTTCTGGCAATGAACACAAGATTAGAAGAGCCCTGGCCTCATCATTAAAGTGCACTTTTACATAACTTAGTTGATTAGTAACTGTATTAAATTCATTTAAATGATCTGCAACAGACCCACCTTATGACATCTTCATATTAAATAATCTCTTCATTAGAAATGCCTTATTGGATGTCGAGGTTTTTTCATATAGTTTAGCCAATGCGTCCATTAGCTCCTTCGTTGTCTTTTCTTTCGAAATATTGAAAGCCATCGACGCTGCCAGGCTTATCCGTATCGTTCCTAGTGCCTTTCTGTCAAGAACCTCCCATTCTTCGTCCTTCATGGCCGTCCGTTTTTTTGTTATTCCACCCAATGGTAGGAATAGATCCTTCTGATATAAATAATCTCCCATCTACATATTCCATAATTGGTAGTTTTGGCCACTAAATTTCTCAACCCTAAACTTTCCATCTTCTGCCATTTCTCCCACTCGAACCAAGAACCCTATTTTCCTGCGAGTCACCTTTTGCTCTGATACCAGTTGTTAGAAAAACAATATCGTGGAGCAATAAAATAAAAAAAAATGCGGAAATAAAACACAAAAGATACACAAAACAATAGAGACATAGATATACATGGTTCACCTAGTGTAGGCTATGTCCACTAGAGAAATTTTCAGGTCCTTCATTTTTATTATCCAACAAAAGAAGGGATACAACCTACAACACACCCATTGTAAATTTCTCTTCTTTCTCTCACAATATCCTCTCTCAGAATACAATATTTGCAATGATACATAGCCGCAATACATTTCCGTCATAAAAGAGGGTTTCCTTCTAGGGAAAAAAACCCTAACATAACTTCTACCATCAGATCTGCGACCTTATAATGAATGGTATAGATTTACTATGAAATTACAATATACATTTACAAGGAAAATTTTCCTTCCAGTGCTTCGCCCCCGAACCCTCGCAAGAGGGGAAATCCCCCCCTGCAACTCCCCCACGTGGAGGGGTGTATAGTCTTTTGGGGTCTTCACGGGGTATAAACGCGGCTGAAAACAAAAACCTATGAATCATGAAGATAATCAGGCTCCACAACCAACACATGAGGCATGGATGGTTGACTTAGGTGCATCCTTTCATATGACGCCGCACAAGGTGTGGTTCTATGAATATATAAGGTATGATGGAGGTGATGTTTTCCTAAGTGATGACTTGAAAACCAAAATCATAGGACAAGAAAAATTCAATTTGAATCTCATGGATGGAAGAATTTGAACACTCCCTGGTGTTTTGCACATCCCAGGATTGGCCATAAATTTGATTTCTATAAGAAAAATGGATGATGCAGGGGTAAAAACAGTGTTTGAGAAAGAAACATGTAGGATGGTTCAAGGAAAAATGGTGTTGACGAAGGGAGTTTGTATCAGAACTCTGTATAATTTGTAGGGAAGCACTATTAGTGATGGGTGTAATAACTCAATTTTTCTTAAGATTGGAGCTGAAGAAGAAAACACTCCTATAATATCTAAAGAAAAGACTATGCTGTGGCATCAAAGATTGGGGCATACTGGAGAGAAGGGATTTCAACTACTACATGGTAAAGGTATGGTTGAAGGTATGTCTAACTGCTCTCTAGATTTTTATTTCTTTGAACATTGTGTATATGGGAAGCAAAATTGGGTAAGATTCCCCTCTGGTGCAATGAGGGTAGAGGGAATTTTACAGTTGGTGCACAATGATGTGTTTGGACCTATGTTGATTCCATCACTGGGAAAATATATGTACTATGTCTCATTTATAGATGAATTCACGAGGAATACATGGATATATTTCCTTAGGAAAAAAGTTGAATTCTTTGACAGGTTTAAAGAGTTTAAGGCTCTTGTGGAGAATCAGACAGAGAGAATATTTAAGGTGTCAAGGACAAATAATGGTGGAGAGTTCTGCGGAAATGAATTCAAAGAATTATGTAAGAAGTGTGGTATAGCAAGGAAAAATACTAATCCATATACACCTCAACATAATGTAGTTGGAGAAAGGATGAACATGACGCTAATGGAAAAAGAAAGGTGCATCCTTAGTGGTGCCGAGTTAGGACAAGAAATATGGGTAGAGGCAGTGGGTACTGCATGTTACCCGGTCAATCGATCACCCTCATCAACACTTGATGAAAATATTTCACATGAGGTATGGACTAATAAGAAACCCTCTCTCACACATATTAGGGTATCTATGATTCTTATGTTCATGTTCCAAAGGAAAACAAGAGTAATCTAGATAAAAAGGTGTGTTGAGCACTCAACACACCCTCAAAATTCATAATTTTTGGGGTACCACTTTACTCCACTCTCAACCTTAAACTTTGGTTTTGCATGGTCATAACTTGTTTTAAGACTTCCTATTGGTTTCTTCTCAATTTTTGGTTAAGTCCTAGGCTTAAGGTGAATGAGAACTAGAAGGGAGAAAGTCCAGATAGTTCCAATCCCGAGCAAAAGGGATTCAAGACTTAGTGTTTTTTAAAAATTATTCAAAAATCCTTTACGTTTCTTGACTTCCCCGATGCCCAACATATACTTTTTCAAAGTGTCGATGCACTAATCGGGTATAACTTAAGATGTTTTTCTTAGGCCCTTTGCAGTGATACAAAAAATATAAAAAAATTTATGGCCACTGATGAGGGGTAGCACCCCGAAATAGGCATGAGTTTTGCGATATATTATTCAAAAGGGGACCTGCACTGGGTGGCTACAATAGCTGTAACTTAAGATGTTTTTCTTAGGCCCTTTGTAGTGACACACAAAATGTATAGTACTATTTGGCCACTTATGAGGGGTAGAACCCCGAAACAGGCGCAAGTTTTGTCATATATTATTCAAAAGGGTACCTACACTGGGTGGCTACAACAATTGTAACTTAAGATGTTTTTCTTAGGCCCTTTGCAGTGAAACATAGAAAGTACAATAGTTTATGGCCACCGATGAGCGGTAGCGCCCCGAAACAGGCGTGAGTTCTGCAATATATTATTCAAAAGGGGACTCGAAAGGGTACATGCATTGGGTGGCTACAACAATCGTAACTTAAGATGTTTTTCTTGGGCCCTTTGTAGTGGAACACATAATGTACAACACTATTTGGCCATTGATGAAGGGTAGCACCCCAAAATAGGTGTGCATTCTATGATATATTATTCAAAAGGGGACCCTAAATGGAACCTGCACTAGGTGGCTACAACAGTCGTAACTTAAGATGTTTTTCTTAGGCCCTTTGTAGTGATACACAAAACATACAACACTATCTGGCCACTGATGAGGGGTAGCACCTCAAAATAAGCATGAGTTCTACGATATATTATTCAAAAGGGTACCTACACTAGGTGGCTACAACAACCGTAACTTATGATGTTTTTCTTAGTCCCTTTTTAGTGACACACAAATTGTACAACACTTTTTGGCCATTGATGAGAGGTAGCACCCTGAAATAGGCGTGAGTTCTGCGATATATCATTCAAAAGGGGACCCAAAAGGGTACTTTCACTTGGTGGCGACAACAGTCGTAACTTAAGATGTTTTTCTTAGGCCCTTTGCAGTGACACACAAAAAGTACAACACTATTTGGCCACTGATGAGGGGTAGAGCCTTGAAACAGGCGTGAGTTCTGTGATATATTATTATGGCGTAAGAAAAACATCTTAATTTATGGATGTCATTTCTTTATGTGATTTGCATGACAAATAGACAAATTCGTTGATCACTGATGTTCTTTGGTCGTTAGTTCTCAACATGAAATGTTGTGAAACAACCAAAGGAAAGCTAGGACCCCTGGTGTCAATGAGCGAACTTGTATCATCAATTGTGACCATCTGATTTTAATGAGAAACTGATCTTGGCCGTTGATTCCTTAGACTGGGATTCACTCGATAACGACTCAATGAGAGGCCACGCCAACATGACCATGCCATCCTCCACGTCCCCTGACATGTAATTTGTCACGTGGATGTTCGTACTACCACCTTATCTACCACAACATCAAGGTATCCATGCCTTGCCATGTCAGTTGCACCACGCCACCCTCCACATCATCACATATGGTTTACGAGTTCATCGGGGTGTGGGAAATTCTTGTGGCAAAGTAGAAGGGCATAAAAAAAGAGATAAACTCATCGATGTCGATGGGACACATCGGTCGTAGGCAAGTGATATGATAATTTGTGAAGATTAAGGTGTAAGCCCTTGACTGATGCCAATGCTTCACCGACCGTCAGTGAGAAACATGCTTAGTTACAATAACTCTAGAGGTATTTCCCTCTCATCAATGGTTGATATCTCATCAATATTGGTGGATCAAGACCCAAACATAATCCTTTTAATGCACAAACAAATTCATCGATGACCAGTTTTCACTGTGAATGAGTTTCAATCTGGGTTGTCCATTTTACATGTGCAATTGTTCTGAATTTTAAAAAGACAAATGATGAATCATTTAATTGCTTAGGCCTTAATAAAAAAACTGCATTTGCAGCTAGTGATATTCCTGCGCTTCGGCCTATCTTGATTGACCACATCAGTTGAGAGTTCCCTATAGATGCACTAAACCATGAAATTGCCACGTCATCCTCGGGAAATGCACCGCGTTACCATAATGTAATAAAATAGTTCATAATAAATTGTCATCGAGATCGACACATTTACTGTCACACAGAACAATGGAACCATTGGGAACGCAGGACCCCCAAACTCCAATCTGATAGCTCATTGCGTGCCAAAACGTAAGGATTTGAAACCGCTAATGAAATGAAAGAAGGGTCTGCTCACATTGTCGATTATCATAATGCATTAATTTCAGAGCATGGCACGGACGATTAAGCTCTGAAGATTTGCAGATATGTTTTTTCACATGTAATGGTAAATGCTGGATGGGACTCGCGGGAGTAAGATATAGAAGTTGAAATCTGTTTTTTGTAACACATTTTTCCCAACCGAGTTATAAGAGCCTTCACACAACTAAGAATTCCAAAGGAACTAGACACTCTGACTATATAATCAATTGTTGTGAAATTCGAGTGGCATTGCTATGATTGGTAAGTTTCAAAGTTAAAACCCCATTCTTCCACTCAGGTATTTTTTATTTTCAACTTATAAGCGACTTCATTTCTCATGATTATCGATAATTTGTTGACCTAATGACATTGTTTAATGCAGGAAAAATGCCTCCCCATAGACCAATGACCCCTCAATCACTGAAAACACCAAAGGGAAAGAGCGTACAAATTGGTGAAGCCTTTAGTTCAGTTGCTGCTAAATAATTGGAGCCCATGCCAAAGGTAGAACCAATAATTTGGATGCCATAGAAGGGGTTGTTTGCTCAACCATGACTGTACAAGGACACTGATGCAAGTACCACATCTAAGGTACCTTTGTCTACTTAGAATGATTTATATAATAAAATACACCACTCTGATTACCCAAAGTTTATACCTCACAGTGACCTAGAAGTAAGAGTCTTAGACAACTAGGTCTTCCCGAATATCAAATGTTCTACGTTGGATATGGTAGCCTCCAAAACCCCTATTCTACCTTGCATAGAAACTATAGAATGGATAATTAATCATACATATGTTGATAAATTCTTGGTAAGTGATGTGGAAGGACAATGTGTAGGGGTTTTTCTATCAGTGGAAGTTAAAAAATACTACAAAATCAGTGAACCCAAAGTCAGGTTGAACACTGACTTTGTGGTCAATTTCTATGAGCTACATAATATCTATCAAATACTAGCATCCTGGTGGAAGGAGGACCAAAAATTTGTAAATAGGGCTGCTTGGTGGTATAGTACTGTAAATCTAAGAGAGCTCTACATGTATATAATGGAATTGATCTTTCAGTTATATGGGGAGAAAGAGTGCTTAAATTTCTCCGAGGCCTGGATGCCCGTATCCTACATTGTGTTGATATTAGGGAGCATATTTAATTGGGGAGACATCATTTCCAAACAATTGAGTATCATAATAGAGCAAGCCAAAAATAATCCTAAGCCAGGTAAGGAACCAAATTTTTTCATGGCTTCTTACCTACAAGATGCGAAGTGTGCCATGAACATTTTCTCAGGGATGGGTCTAAGATGGCATGTTTCAGAGTTTCCTGTACACGTATATTTTAGTGCTCCATTGGAAAACATATATAACATATCCTTTTCTATGATATGTGACGAGTTCCTGACAATATTATACATCATTATTTTCAAGCAAAATTTCCCAAGGCTCTCAAAATTGACAAAAAATATAATATCCAGGATTAGACACTTGTATCTACAGGAGAAGAGCACTTACCTTAGGATCTCTAGATCCATTGGATCCCCACACCTATTACCAGCCTATGTACTAGACTAATTAGTTCTAGGAGATATTTTCTACCAAACCATTTTGAAAGGCTTCAACGCCTCATCGGTGAAGGACAAGGAGAGAGATTTTATCCCCTATGGCTTCTACATAGGATATTACTTTGTAAAAGACACCACTCATGCAAGGAAAGAAGGTATGAGCCATCTAGATTACAGGTTATTCACAGACAGATATCATAAATTGGTGTCTAAACATGCTAGTCAAGTGGTCTCACTGGCCATATGCACATGATAGTTTTGATGACGAAATCTTCACTGAGAATGAACAAGATTGGTAGGAATTCCTTTATAGGAGATCCAACCCAGAATTGACTTGGTTTAAGGCTATGTCGGTGAATGAGTAGGTTGAATTGATAGAACAAATAGTGGAAGCAACTATACAAGCACAAGGCGAAAGAGAAAGGGAAGAACATGCAACAAGAAGGGTTTAAATGTAAAGGCTCCTAGCATACGATGAAATAGTATTTCATGAACATGGAAAGAACCCAACAATTTAGGTATTGGAGCCGCCAAGGGTAACCCAAGTAGAAGTACATACAGGGGAGGCAAAGCAAGCACCTCTAAGGGAGACCTCACCCGAGGGAGGCAATAGTCAGCCAGAGCTGAGCATAGAACTAGTACATGCCATGCAACTAGAGCATGTAATAACAGTTGAAACCTTAACAAAGACACCGGGACAAGAGTTTTGGCACCAATAATCATAGATTTGATAACTATTTATGATGATGATAGTGATGGTATATACATCTCAACAATCATAGTTGTAAATGAGTCCAATATAGAGGTACATGAAGCCTAGCCAACTGAGGAACTACAACCAATATAAACAACATGGGTTCCAACTACAATTGGAAACATCACAACTCAATCAGAAATGGGATCACAACCATCAAAGAAAGAAGAGGCTCAATATGATAAAATTTAAAATGAAAGTGAAAAGTCTAGTCTAGAGGAAAAGCCTCTAGAGAAAGAAGAGAATGAAGAAGATGTAGATACTGGAGAGAAACTTGGGGAAGACACAATTGGAAATGAGGGGTATAAAGAACAAGGTATTGACCCAATGAATGAAGGGACTACGACATAGTCTCCAACTTCTTCCTCAACTAAATAAGTAACACCATCATCAGTGATAGCAATAAAGATACTCAAAAGTGCTATAGACCCTGTGCAAATGAAAGAGATGTCTATAGAGGTAGTAACATAACCAACTGGTAATGTAAATCAACCTTCTACAGTTCCAAACCTGGAGCAGACAATAGATGGAGAAAGAGGAGAAATCAATAGTTGTATTCCAACCATAGATAAAGGTAAAGAACCTATCATGAAACACTTTTACACTCCATGCAACACAGACAATATATTGTCATTGGGTGATCAACAAATTCCAGAACCATTCGATGAAGTGGAAGATATCCAAGACACAACATATGAAAGGAAAATACAAGTAGTGGTGAAAATTATGAGAAAGAAAATAAAACTCACTTTTGACAGTGTTGTAGTTGTCACCACTGAGGAGACTTTGTTTGACACCAAGAAGGCCAAAATGAGCGGGTTGCTAGGTGTAGGAATGGCCATATCTAACACAACCATAGACAGAGTAAGAAAATATAAAAGAGAATCAAAGGCTATGAGAAGGGAACTTTATCACCTTAGACACCAAGTTGAATACTACCAAAACACCACA
>ML780088.1:184745-200263 GCA_009831015.1 Picea engelmannii | reverse complement strand
TGTGGTGTTTTGGTAGTATTCAACTTGGTGTCTAAGGTGATAAAGTTCCCTTCTCATAGCCTTTGATTCTCTTTTATATTTTCTTACTCTGTCTATGGTTGTGTTAGATATGGCCATTCCTACACCTAGCAACCCGCTCATTTTGGCCTTCTTGGTGTCAAACAAAGTCTCCTCAGTGGTGACAACTACAACACTGTCAAAAGTGAGTTTTATTTTCTTTCTCATAATTTTCACCACTACTTGTATTTTCCTTTCATATGTTGTGTCTTGGATATCTTCCACTTCATCGAATGGTTCTGGAATTTGTTGATCACCCAATGACAATATATTGTCTGTGTTGCATGGAGTGTAAAAGTGTTTCATGATAGGTTCTTTACCTTTATCTATGGTTGGAATACAACTATTGATTTCTCCTCTTTCTCCATCTATTGTCTGCTCCAGGTTTGGAACTGTAGAAGGTTGATTTACATTACCAGTTGGTTATGTTACTACCTCTATAGACATCTCTTTCATTTGCACAGGGTCTATAGCACTTTTGAGTATCTTTATTGCTATCACTGATGATGGTGTTACTTATTTAGTTGAGGAAGAAGTTGGAGACTATGTCGTAGTCCCTTCATTCATTGGGTCAATACCTTGTTCTTTATACCCCTCATTTCCAATTGTGTCTTCCCCAAGTTTCTCTCCAGTATCTACATCTTCTTCATTCTCTTCTTTCTCTAGAGGCTTTTCCTCTAGACTAGACTTTTCACTTTCATTTTAAATTTTATCATATTGAGCCTCTTCTTTCTTTGATGGTTGTGATCCCATTTCTGATTGAGTTGTGATGTTTCCAATTGTAGTTGGAACCCATGTTGTTTATATTGGTTGTAGTTCCTCAGTTGGCTAGGCTTCATGTACCTCTATATTGGACTCATTTACAACTATGATTGTTGAGATGTATATACCATCACTATCATCATCATAAATAGTTATCAAATCTATGATTATTGGTGCCAAAACTCTTGTCCCGGTGTCTTTGTTAAGGTTTCAACTGTTATTACATGCTCTAGTTGCATGGCATGTACTAGTTCTATGCTCAGCTCTGGCTGACTATTGCCTCCCTCGGGTGAGGTCTCCCTTAGAGGTGCTTGCTTTGCCTCCCCTGTATGTACTTCTACTTGGGTTACCCTTGGCGGCTCCAATACCTAAATTGTTGGGTTCTTTCCATGTTCATGAAATACTATTTCATCGTATGCTAGGAGCCTTTACATTTAAACCCTTCTTGTTGCATGTTCTTCCCTTTCTCTTTCGCCTTGTGCTTGTATAGTTGCTTCCACTATTTGTTCTATCAATTCAACCTACTCATTCACCGACATAGCCTTAAACCAAGTCAATTCTGGGTTGGATCTCCTATAAAGGAATTCCTACCAATCTTGTTCATTCTCAGTGAAGATTTCGTCATCAAAACTATCATGTGCATATGGCCAGTGAGACCACTTGACTAGCATGTTTAGACACCAATTTATGATATCTGTCTGTGAATAACCTGTAATCTAGATGGCTCATACCTTCTTTCCTTGCATGAGTGGTGTCTTTTACAAAGTAATATCCTATGTAGAAGCCATAGGGGATAAAATCTCTCTCCTTGTCCTTCACCGATGAGGCGTTGAAGCCTTTCAAAATGGTTTGGTAGAAAATATCTCCTAGAACTAATTAGTCTAGTACATAGGCTGGTAATAGGTGTGGGGATCCAATGGATCTAGAGATCCTAAGGTAAGTGCTCTTCTCCTGTAGATACAAGTGTCTAATCCTGGATATTATATTTTTTGTCAATTTTGAGAGCCTTGGGAAATTTTGCTTGAAAATAATGATGTATAATATTGTCAGGAACTCGTCACATATCATAGAAAAGGATATGTTATATATGTTTTCCAATGGAGCACTAAAATATACGTGTACAGGAAACTCTGAAACATGCCATCTTAGACCCATCCCTGAGAAAATGTTCATGGCACACTTCGCATCTTGTAGGTAAGAAGCCATGAAAAAATTTGGTTCCTTACCTGGCTTAGGATTATTTTTGGCTTGCTCTATTATGATACTCAATTGTTTGGAAATGATGTCTCCCCAATTAAATATGCTCCCTAATATCAACACAATGTAGGATACGGGCATCCAGGCCTCGGAGAAATTTAAGCACTCTTTCTCCCCATATAACTGAAAGATCAATTCCATTATATACATGTAGAGCTCTCTTAGATTTACAGTACTATACCACCAAGCAGCCCTATTTACAAATTTTTGGTCCTCCTTCCACCAGGATGCTAGTATTTGATAGATATTATGTAGCTCATAGAAATTGACCACAAAGTCAGTGTTCAACCTGACTTTGGGTTCACTGATTTTGTAGTATTTTTTAACTTCCACTGATAGAAAAACCCCTACACATTGTCCTTCCACATCACTTACCAAGAATTTATCAACATATGTATGATTAATTATCCATTCTATAGTTTCTATGCAAGGTAGAATAGGGGTTTTGGAGGCTACCATATCCAACGTAGAACATTTGATATTCGGGAAGACCTAGTTGTCTAAGACTCTTACTTCTAGGTCACTGTGAGGTATAAACTTTGGGTAATCAGAGTGGTGTATTTTATTATATAAATCATTCTAAGTAGACAAAGGTACCTTAGATGTGGTACTTGCATCAGTGTCCTTGTACAGTCATGGTTGAGCAAACAACCCCTTCTATGGCATCCAAATTATTGGTTCTACCTTTGGCATGGGCTCCAATTATTTAGCAGCAACTGAACTAAAGGCTTCACCAATTTGTACGCTCTTTCCCTTTGGTGTTTTCAGTGATTGAGGGGTCATTGGTCTATGGGGAGGCATTTTTCCTGCATTAAACAATGTCATTAGGTCAACAAATTATCGATAATCATGAGAAATGAAGTCGCTTATAAGTTGAAAATAAAAAATACCTGAGTGGAAGAATGGGGTTTTAACTTTGAAACTTACCAATCATAGCAATGCCACTCGAATTTCACAACAATTGATTATATAGTCAGAGTGTCTAGTTCCTTTGGAATTCTTAGTTGTGTGAAGGCTCTTATAACTCGGTTGGGAAAAATGTGTTACAAAAAACAGATTTCAACTTCTATATCTTACTCCCGCGAGTCCCATCCAGCATTTACCATTACATGTGAAAAAACATATCTGCAAATCTTCAGAGCTTAATCGTCCGTGCCATGCTCTGAAATTAATGCATTATGATAATCGACAATGTGAGCAGACCCTTCTTTCATTTCATTAGCGGTTTCAAATCCTTACGTTTTGGCACGCAATGAGCTATCAGATTGGAGTTTGGGGGTCCTGCGTTCCCAATGGTTCCATTGTTCTGTGTGACAGTAAATGTGTCGATCTCGATGACAATTTATTATGAACTATTTTATTACATTATGGTAACGCGGTGCATTTCCCGAGGATGACGTGGCAATTTCATGGTTTAGTGCATCTATAGGGAACTCTCAACTGATGTGGTCAATCAAGATAGGCCGAAGCGCAGGAATATCACTAGCTGCAAATGCAGTTTTTTTATTAAGGCCTAAGCAATTAAATGATTCATCATTTGTCTTTTTAAAATTCAGAACAATTGCACATGTAAAATGGACAACCCAGATTGAAACTCATTCACAGTGAAAACTGGTCATCGATGAATTTGTTTGTGCATTAAAAGGATTATGTTTGGGTCTTGATCCACCAATATTGATGAGATATCAACCATTGATGAGAGGGAAATACCTCTAGAGTTATTGTAACTAAGCATGTTTCTCACTGACGGTCGGTGAAGCATTGGCATCAGTCAAGGGCTTACACCTTAATCTTCACAAATTATCATATCACTTGCCTACGACCGATGTGTCCCATCGACATCGATGAGTTTATCTCTTTTTTTATGCCCTTCTACTTTGCCACAAGAATTTCCCACACCCCGATGAACTCGTAAACCATATGTGATGATGTGGAGGGTGGCGTGGTGCAACTGACATGGCAAGGCATGGATACCTTGATGTTGTGGTAGATAAGGTGGTAGTACGAACATCCACGTGACAAATTACATGTCAGGGGACGTGGAGGATGGCATGGTCATGTTGGCGTGGCCTCTCATTGAGTCGTTATCGAGTGAATCCCAGTCTAAGGAATCAACGGCCAAGATCAGTTTCTCATTAAAATCAGATGGTCACAATTGATGATACAAGTTCGCTCATTGACACCAGGGGTCCTAGCTTTCCTTTGGTTGTTTCACAACATTTCATGTTGAGAACTAACGACCAAAGAACATCAGTGATCAACGAATTTGTCTATTTGTCATGCAAATCACATAAAGAAATGACATCCATAAATTAAGATGTTTTTCTTACGCCATAATAATATATCACAGAACTCACGCCTGTTTCAAGGCTCTACCCCTCATCAGTGGCCAAATAGTGTTGTACTTTTTGTGTGTCACTGCAAAGGGCCTAAGAAAAACATCTTAAGTTACGACTGTTGTCGCCACCAAGTGAAAGTACCCTTTTGGGTCCCCTTTTGAATGATATATCGCAGAACTCACGCCTATTTCAGGGTGCTACCTCTCATCAATGGCCAAAAAGTGTTGTACAATTTGTGTGTCACTAAAAAGGGACTAAGAAAAACATCATAAGTTACGGTTGTTGTAGCCACCTAGTGTAGGTACCCTTTTGAATAATATATCGTAGAACTCATGCTTATTTTGAGGTGCTACCCCTCATCAGTGGCCAGATAGTGTTGTATGTTTTGTGTATCACTACAAAGGGCCTAAGAAAAACATCTTAAGTTACGACTGTTGTAGCCACCTAGTGCAGGTTCCATTTAGGGTCCCCTTTTGAATAATATATCATAGAATGCACACCTATTTTGGGGTGCTACCCTTCATCAATGGCCAAATAGTGTTGTACATTATGTGTTCCACTACAAAGGGCCCAAGAAAAACATCTTAAGTTACGATTGTTGTAGCCACCCAATGCATGTACCCTTTCGAGTCCCCTTTTGAATAATATATTGCAGAACTCACGCCTGTTTCGGGGCGCTACCGCTCATCGGTGGCCATAAACTATTGTACTTTCTATGTTTCACTGCAAAGGGCCTAAGAAAAACATCTTAAGTTACAATTGTTGTAGCCACCCAGTGTAGGTACCCTTTTGAATAATATATGACAAAACTTGCGCCTGTTTCGGGGTTCTACCCCTCATAAGTGGCCAAATAGTACTATACATTTTGTGTGTCACTACAAAGGGCCTAAGAAAAACATCTTAAGTTACAGCTATTGTAGCCACCCAGTGCAGGTCCCCTTTTGAATAATATATCGCAAAACTCATGCCTATTTCGGGGTGCTACCCCTCATCAGTGGCCATAAATTTTTTTATATTTTTTGTATCACTGCAAAGGGCCTAAGAAAAACATCTTAAGTTATACCCGATTAGTGCATCGACACTTTGAAAAAGTATATGTTGGGCATCGGGGAAGTCAAGAAACGTAAAGGATTTTTGAATAATTTTTAAAAAACACTAAGTCTTGAATCCCTTTTGCTCGGGATTGGAACTATCTGGACTTTCTCCCTTCTAGTTCTCATTCACCTTAAGCCTAGGACTTAACCAAAAATTGAGAAGAAACCAATAGGAAGTCTTAAAACAAGTTATGACCATGCAAAACCAAAGTTTAAGGTTGAGAGTGGAGTAAAGTGGTACCCCAAAAATTATGAATTTTGAGGGTGTGTTGAGTGCTCAACACACCTTTTTATCTAGATTACTCTTGTTTTCCTTTGGAACATGAACATAAGAATCATAGATACCCTAATATGTGTGAGAGAGGGTTTCTTATTAGTCCATACCTCATGTGAAATATTTTCATCAAGTGTTGATGAGGGTGATCGATTGACCGGGTAACATGCAGTACCCACTGCCTCTACCCATATTTCTTGTCCTAACTCGGCACCACTAAGGATGCACCTTTCTTTTTCCATTAGCGTCATGTTCATCCTTTCTCCAACTACATTATGTTGAGGTGTATATGGATTAGTATTTTTCCTTGCTATACCACACTTCTTACATAATTCTTTGAATTCATTTCCGCAGAACTCTCCACCATTATTTGTCCTTGACACCTTAAATATTCTCTCTGTCTGATTCTCCACAAGAGCCTTAAACTCTTTAAACCTGTCAAAGAATTCAACTTTTTTCCTAAGGAAATATATCCATGTATTCCTCGTGAATTCATCTATAAATGAGACATAGTACATATATTTTCCCAGTGATGGAATCAACATAGGTCCAAACACATCATTGTGCACCAACTGTAAAATTCCCTCTACCCTCATTGCACCAGAGGGGAATCTTACCCAATTTTGCTTCCCATATACACAATGTTCAAAGAAATAAAAATCTAGAGAGCAGTTAGACATACCTTCAACCATACCTTTACCATGTAGTAGTTGAAATCCCTTCTCTCCAGTATGCCCCAATCTTTGATGCCACAGCATAGTCTTTTCTTTAGATATTATAGGAGTGTTTTCTTCTTCAGCTCCAATCTTAAGAAAAATTGAGTTATTACACCCATCACTAATAGTGCTTCCCTACAAATTATACAGAGTTCTGATACAAACTCCCTTCGTCAACACCATTTTTCCTTGAACCATCCTACATGTTTCTTTCTCAAACACTGTTTTTACCCCTGCATCATCCATTTTTCTTATAGAAATCAAATTTATGGCCAATCCTGGGATGTGCAAAACACCAGGGAGTGTTCAAATTCTTCCATCCATGAGATTCAAATTGAATTTTTCTTGTCCTATGATTTTGGTTTTCAAGTCATCACTTAGGAAAACATCACCTCCATCATACCTTATATATTCATAGAACCACACCTTGTGCGGCGTCATATGAAAGGATGCACCTAAGTCAACCATCCATGCCTCATGTGTTGGTTGTGGAGCCTGATTATCTTCATGATTCATAGGTTTTTGTTTTCAGCCGCGTTTATACCCCGTGAAGACCCCAAAAGACTATACACCCCTCCACGTGGGGGAGTTGCAGGGGGGGATTTCCCCTCTTGCGAGGGTTCGGGGGCGAAGCACTGGAAGGAAAATTTTCCTTGTAAATGTATATTGTAATTTCATAGTAAATCTATACCATTCATTATAAGGTCGCAGATCTGATGGTAGAAGTTATGTTAGGGTTTTTTTCCCTAGAAGGAAACCCTCTTTTATGACGGAAATGTATTGCGGCTATGTATCATTGCAAATATTGTATTCTGAGAGAGGATATTGTGAGAGAAAGAAGAGAAATTTACAATGGGTGTGTTGTAGGTTGTATCCCTTCTTTTGTTGGATAATAAAAATGAAGGACCTGAAAATTTCTCTAGTGGACATAGCCTACACTAGGTGAACCATGTATATCTATGTCTCTATTGTTTTGTGTATCTTTTGTGTTTTATTTCCGCATTTTTTTTTATTTTATTGCTCCACGATATTGTTTTTCTAACAACTGGTATCAGAGCAAAAGGTGACTCGCAGGAAAATAGGGTTCTTGGTTCGAGTGGGAGAAATGGCAGAAGATGGAAAGTTTAGGGTTGAGAAATTTAGTGGCCAAAACTACCAATTATGGAATATGTAGATGGGAGATTATTTATATCAGAAGGATCTATTCCTACCATTGGGTGGAATAACAAAAAAACGGACGGCCATGAAGGACGAAGAATGGGAGGTTCTTGACAGAAAGGCACTAGGAACGATACGGATAAGCCTGGCAGCGTCGATGGCTTTCAATATTTCGAAAGAAAAGACAACGAAGGAGCTAATGGACGCATTGGCTAAACTATATGAAAAAACCTCGACATCCAATAAGGCATTTCTAATGAAGAGATTATTTAATATGAAGATGTCATAAGGTGGGTCTGTTGCAGATCATTTAAATGAATTTAATACAGTTACTAATCAACTAAGTTATGTAAAAGTGCACTTTAATGATGAGGCCAGGGCTCTTCTAATCTTGTGTTCATTGCCAGAAAGTTGGAACAACTTGGTCATGGTTGTAAGTAACTATGTCTCTAGTTCAAACACTTTAAAATTTGATGATGTTGTTGGTGTTATCCTTAGTGAGGAAACGTGACAGAAAATCACAGGTGAGACATCAGGTAATGCGTTAAACATGGAGAACATGGGAAGACAAAAGGATAGAGGAAAGGGCTTAAGGAACCATGGGAAGTCTAGGAAGGGCAGATCCAAGTCCAAACTGGGAAAGATAGAGTGTTGGAATTGTGGGAAGAAAGGACATCTGAAGAAAGACTACAGAGCTCCAAAGAAACAAAGAGATAGAGAGCAGGAGAAAAACCAGGAAGCAAATGTAACATGTGATGTGTTACAAGATGCTTTGATTCTTTATGTAGATAATATTTATGAGTCTTGGGTAGTAGATTTTGGGGCTTCATTTCATGCCACACCCCATAGGAAACATATTCTATATTATGTTGAAGGTGATTTTGGACAGGTTCATTTGGGTGATGATGCACCATGCAAAATTGTTGGAATGGAAAAGGTAAAAACAAAGCAAAGGAATGGAAGCCAATGGTTGTTGAAAGAGGTAAGACATGTTCCAGATCTAAGGAAAAATCTAATTTCAACTGGACAGTTGGAAATTGAAGGTTGTATATCCATATTTACAGATAAGGTGTGGAATGTCACCAAATGATCATTGGTGATAGCAAAAGGAGAGAAGGTAGGTACATTGTATTTATGTATTGGTAATATTGACTCTTATATCTCTTTAGCTTCTACATGAGTGGATACAACACTATGGCATCATAGGCTTGGACACATGAGTGAGAAGGGGATGCAGATACTTCACAAAAGAAATTTGTTGCCAGATCTTAAAAAAATTGATTTGGATTTGTGTGAGCATTGTGTTTATGGAAAACATAAGAGAGCCATATTTCTCAGAGTCAGAAAAGAAAAGAAGAGTGAAAGGTTAGAGATTGTGAATACAAATGTATGGGGACCAACTCAGGTAACATCTCTTGGTGGCTCTCATTATTATGTTACTTTTATTGATGATGCAACTAGAAAAACTTGGGTTTATTACATTCGACAAAAATCTGATGTTTTTTAAACTTTTAAGAAATGGAAAGCTTTGGTTGAGAATGAGACATGAAAAAGGTTGAAGTGTCTCAGATCAGACAATGGAGGTGAATATTGCAGCAAGGAATTTGATGATTACTGTCCATACCATGGGATCCGTAGAGAGAAGATAGTTCCAGGAACACCACAAGAAAATGGTGTGTCAGAAAGGATGAACAGTACAATCATGGAGCGTGCAAGGAGTATGAGATTGCATGTTGTTTTTACCTTACAGTTTTGGGCAGATGATGTAGATATTTCTATTTACTTAATAAACAAAGGACCTTCAAACTCTTTGGATGGTGGAATTCCATAGGAGGCATGGACAGGTAAAAAGGTAAACTATTATTTTTTGAAGACTTTCGGTTGTGAAGCATTTAGCCATATTGATAAAGAAAATAGAACAAAGCTTGAGGCAAAATCCAAGAAATGTACCTTTATTGGATACGGTGTTAATGATTTTGGTTATCACTTATGGGATTATAAAAATCACAAAATAATTAGGAGTAGAGATGTCATATTCAATGAGAAGGTCATGTACAAAGATCAGTTGCAGGGAAAGAAACGAGAAAAAAGAAAAACTAGAATACACAATGCTTGATGAGATCATTGAAAAATAAATTCCAAAGGTACCAGAAAATCAAAATGTACAACAGTAGGGGCAACATCTACCTCAAACTCCTACAAGTGTTGTTATAAGATCTACCAAGTTAAGTAGACCCTCCGAATGATACTCTCCTTCATTGCATTATTATTGTTGATTGATTCCAATGAACCAGAATGTTATGAAGAGGCAATGCAGGTAAACACTAAAAAGAAGTGGGAGCAAGGCATGAAAGAGGAAACGGATTCCTTGGAAAATAACCAGAATTGGGATTTGGTTTAGTTGCCTACAGGAAAAAGAGCATTGCTGAATAAATGGGTTTACAAGTTGAAGGAAGAATATGGAGGAAAAAAGCAGTAAAGGGCTAGACTTGTTGTAAAGGGGTTTGCACAAAAGAAAGGTATAGGTTTTGATGAAATATTTTCTCCTATTTTTAAAATGATGTCAATTAGGACTATTTTAAGTCTTGTGGTAGTAGAAGATTTACATCTTGAACATTTAGATGTAAAAACATTTTTTCTCCATGGGGATTTGGAGGAAGAGATTTATATGCAGCAGCCATAGGGGTATGAGGTCAAGGGGAAGGAAAATTTGGTATGCATGTTGAAGAAGAGCTTGTATGTCCTAAAGAAAGCTCCAAGGTAGTGGTATTTGAAGTTTGGCATGTTTATGACAGAACAAGGTTATAGTAGATGTCATTCTGATCATTGTGTTTATTTTAAAAGGCTAGAAAATGGAAGGTATAGTATCTTGCTATTGTATGTATATGACATGCTTGTTGCAGGTTCTAATATGCAGGATATAAATGTGCTCAAGAAGAAGTTATCTAATTCATTTGCGATGAAGGATTTGGGTGTTGCAAAGAAAATCCTTGGTATGAGAATAACAAGAGACAAGAAAAATCACAAATTGGCATTGTCTTGGGGTGATTACATAGAGAAGGTGTTGGAGAGGTTTAGAATGCAGAATGCAAAACCAGTTAGTACACCTTTGGCCAGCCATTTCAAAATAACCAAGGAAATGTGTCCCAAGACACAGGAGGAGATAGAATACATGTCCAAGGTCCCTTATTCATCAACAATTGGCAGTTTGATGTATGTGATGGTTTGTACAAGACTAGATATTGCACATGCAATGGGAGTTGTGAGTAGGTATATGAACAATCTAGGTAAAGAACATTGGGAGGAATTAAAGGGGATTCTCAGTTGTTTGAAAGGTACGGCTACTCGTGCATTATGTTTTGGAGGTTCAAACATTGTTCTACAGGGATACGTGTATTTAGATATGGCAGGTGATAAAGATAGCAGGAGGAGCACCACAGAGTATGTTGTTATTGTAGGTGGAATATAAGTAAGTTGGATTTAAAAAATGCAAAAGGTTGTTTCACTTTCAACAACAAAGGTAGAGTATGTTGTTGCTACAAAGGCTAGTAAAGAGATGATTTGGTTACAGAGGTTTATGGAGGAATTGGGAAATAAGAAAGAGAATAGTAGGTTGTATTGTGAAAACGAGAGTGTCATTCATCTTGCAAAGAACTCATGCATTATGTTTTGGAGGTTCATACATTGTTCTACAGGGATATGTTGATTTAGATATGGCAGGTGATAAAGATAGCAGGAGGAGCACCACAAAGTATGTTTGTATTGTAGGTGGAATATAAGTAAGTTGGATTTTAAAAATGCAAAAGGTTGTTTCACTTTCAACAACAAAGGTAGAGTATGTTGCTGCTACAGAGGCTAGTAAAGAGATGATTTGGTTACAGAGGTTTATGGAGGAATTGGGAAAGAAGAAAGAGAATAGTAGGTTGTACTGTGAAAATGAGAGTGCCATTCATCTTGAAAAGAACTCAGCCTTCCATTCGAAGACTAAGCATATACATCTCAGGTACCATTTCATAGGATCTGTCTTGGAAGATGGACATTTGAAGTTGGAAAAGATACACACTAGCTAGAATCATGTAAACATGTTAAAAAAGGGAGTGACCAGGGAGAAACTGAGTTCTTCCTTAGTTTCAGTTGGTCTTCAAGCATGAAGGTCAAGATGAGAAATTTTCCAGGTCCAAGAAGGATCATATTCCAGCAGATACAACAATGGTGGAGTTTTTGAGATCAATCTCCAAGTGGGATATTGTTGGTTGTGGAGTTTGATTATCTTCCTGATTCAGAGGTTTTTGTTTTCAGTCATGTTTATACCCCATGAAGACTTTAAACCCCAGAAGATTGTACACCCCTCCATGTGGGGAAGTTGCAGAGGGGGAATTCCCCCCCTGCGGGGTTCGGGGGGTTGATCCCCTTAGTTAGGGGGTCTGATCCCCTCGGCTAGGGGGTCTGGGGGCAAGCAGGGGTTCAGGGGACAACGTTCCCCGATGGGGGTTCGGAGGTGAAGCCTGGGAAGTAAAAATTTCCTTGTAAATTTATATTGTAATTTCATAGTAAATTTGGACTGTTCATTATAAGGTAAAATATATGATGGTAGAATTTATGTTAGGGGTTTTTTTCCCTAGAAGGAAACCCTCTTTTATGAGGGAAATGTATTACGACTATGTATCATTGCAAGTATTGTATTCTGAGAGAGGAGACTATGAGAGAAAGAAGAGGAGTTACAACGGGTGTGATGTAGGTTGTATACCTTCATTTGTTGGATAATAAAAAGGAAGGACCTGAAAATTTATCTGGTGGATGTAGCCCATACTGGGTGAACCACGTATAGCTATGTCTCTATTGTATTGTGTATCTTCTGTGTTATTTCCACATTTGTTTTTATTTTGTTGCTTCGCGATCCTGTTTTTCTAACATCATGATCTACATGTGTGCTTGAAGAAGCCAAGTACACATCCCCTCCTTCTTTCGAGGAGGTTTTTGCTTCTGTAGAAGGAGCATATTCATATCACTTCCCTCTCTCAACACTTTTGGATCTACATTGCTTCTTGTAGTTCCCTTCTTTTCCACACATCCAACATACCTTTACAAACTTTCCAAGAGATTTAGATCTACCCTTAGATTTAGATCTCCCATTTGAGAACTTAGATCTATTTCTTTCCTAGGAGTTCCCTCTTGCAAATAATGCATATGTGCTCTGTCCTTCCATGTTCTCCTCCAACAACAAGGATGATACCACATCATTGAAACTTAAAGTAGTTGTATTACTACCTATGTCCACAACCAAACTATCCCACGAGTTTGGTAAAGAGAACAATAAACTAATACACTTGTCTTCATCAGAAATCTCAATATCAACGGATAATAGTTGACTTACGACTTACCACATTATTGAAGGCATTCAGATTCTCTATCACCGAGACTCCATCTTTCATCCTCAAGTTATAAAGATTCTTCCATGGGTACACTTTGTTTACCAGGGACTTAGACTAATACAAAGTCCCCAACTTATCCCATAATTCCTTGGTTGTAGCTTCCTCTCACACATTCAGTTATATTGAATCTCAGAGACACCTCTGGATTGTGCTCTTTGCCTTCCAATCCAACTTTTTTCTAGTCTTGTGTAGACATTCCTGTAGGTGCAATAACTGGATCCACTGATCTCTGTCCACCAACAAATCTTCCATCTTGAGTTTCCATAGCTCAAAAATTTTCCCATTAAATTTCTCTATCTCTATTTTCAAATTGCTCACCATTTCTTTTCATTTGAAGAATCAATATCCCATATCTCCCAATGTAACAAGGCTTATCATAAACCCCAACCAAACCCTTAGCCACAAAGGTGTCCCCCTAAAGCTAGTAATTTCTCTGATACTAAAAGTAGATTTTAACCTTGTACACTTAATTATTGCAAATAGATTCTTAATAAAACAAAAAAGATGCAATGGCACACACACACACATTACAAAAAGATTTTTACCTTGGAAACCCAAACCGGGAAAACCAAAAACTTGTTTAGAGCCACACCTCTAATATTCTATTCATCATCTTCATTGTTTACAATACAATAGACATATAGGATCACGTGGAACCCAAACCCCTAATCCATTAACCCAAATTAGTTAACAACCCTAATTCCTTAACCAGAATTAGAAAACCATCGATGAAAACCATGTGCCGAAACAACACCAAAAATGGACACAAAAAACCACCAAAACAAATTTTGGGCCTACCACCCTCGAATCCCCTTACAGGAGGTGTGCCATGCCCCCCACCAAGGCTCCCATATTAGTGTATGGTACATGGGAATGATATTGAAAAGAATATAACACATACCCAATATTGTTTTAACATAATAGATGAAAATGTTGAAGATATAATGCCTTCTCTCTTGACCTAACACTTTATTCTTTGTTTATTTTTAATTATTTTTCAAATGAAAACCTTGGAGGATCCCCCTCTCTTCCCCTAAATATCTAGATGGAAAGCAACTTAATTGACAACCATAATAACAACTAGTAACCTCAAGGGATTTGACCACATTTGAACCTATGACCTATGGCCTCCTCGTCATCAACATGCCTAGGGTAGATGGTTCGATTGCTTGAGCTCACCCTTCTGACTTTTTGTTCTTTGTTTTTATGAAAATGGTTTCACGCTTTTATAAATTACATTACGGGATGGGTTTAAATGTTATGCTTTCCTTTGCTCTGTCTATGTTATTGTTCATTATTTTTTAAGATAAGCTTATATTTATCGAAAAAATGTTTAATGATTTTTAATTTCTAATGAATTATTCAAAATATGAAAGTTATTGAGTTCATAGATTAATTACGCCAAAAGGCGTACACCTATTGACAATGGGCAGATTTAATAGGGGTTTAGTGCTTAATAAGTTTTCTATGGACATGATTAAATATGGCTGGAATATTCTTAGTAGTCACACAAAATAAATGGCTGTGATTTCAATCATTAACTTCCTAGCTATTATAAAGACATCATTTTATGTGTTTACTTTTTTACATTTACCTAATCATATTTAAAAATTACTTTGATAGCTAACTGATTTCCACGTAAGTGATTAACAGAAATTAAAATATTAACACCAGATAAATGAAGCCCAACAGTTTATTTGTTAATAGATAATAAAATTTATTATATTCTTTTAAAAATTCATTTCATCTTCTCAGCCTTTCGGCGTTCACCAGCAGCTATTTTGATGCTGTGCTAGTTTTTATTCTATGAATTTATAAAAATGGTTGAAGTTGTGGATTTTTCATGTAGCCTAAACAACTTATTAAAGTTATTGATTTTCATGGTAATAGAGGAACTGATATTTGGAGTTTTAAGAAATTACATGGCTATGCCATGAGGCATACAACTTGATTTTGTGTATGAATGTTACAATTATTATAGATGGATGTTTATCCCATAAGTTTTTTTTTTCCTTTAAATTAAATAATGGAGATTTGTATTCAAAAATTTCTTCGATTGCGCCATAAAACATAATAGGACTTTATAGAAGCCAATTTTGTAGAAAATGTCTAAATTTTAGGATTGTATCCTATAGAATTAATTGTTCTATCTTTCACAAAAATATAGCATAAAAAACTATTGGTATAGATCCTAGAAAACTAACCTGAGATCGTGATTATTTTTTCAAAACATGTCTAAACATAGAATTAAACAAATTCATGCCCCACTATGGGATTCATGCATTTCTTCTGCTAAGGGCTTGGTCTCCTAGTCTATATGTCCCATTTCCAAGTCACCAAGAGCATGTTGGATTGACTATTATTCTTTTGCACCATGTAGGACATAAACAATTAACACCTTTACTGAGAGATCTTTGCAAGGCCTAGAA
>ML780088.1:153926-168432 GCA_009831015.1 Picea engelmannii | reverse complement strand
TTGGGAGGCAGTAAAGTGGATTCTCAGGTATTTGAGAGGTACTACTACACATGCATTATGTTTTGGAGGTTCAGACACTTTTCTACAGGGATATGTTGATTCAGATATGGCAGGTCATAAAGATAGCAGGAGGAGCACCACAGGGTATGTTTTTACTATAGGTGGAACAACAGTAAGTGTGATTTCAAAACTGCAAAAGGTTGTTGCACTTTCAACAACAGAGGTTGAGTATGTTGTTGCTACAGAGGCTAGTAAAGAGATGATTTGGTTACAAAGGTTTATGGAGGAATTGGGAAAGAAGCAGGAGAACGACAAGTTGTATTGTGACAATCAAAGTGTCATTCATCTTGCAAAGAACTCAACCTTCCATTCGAAGACTAAGCATATACAATTGAGGAACCACTTCATATGATTCGCCTTGGAAGATGGACAATTGAAGCTGAAAAAGATACACACTAGCCTTAATCCTGCAGACATGTTAACAAACGGAGTAACCAGGGAGAAACTGAGTTATTGCTCAGTTTCAGTTGGTCTTCAAGAATGAAGATGAATATGAGAAATTTGCCACGTCCAAGAAGGTTCAGATTCCAACATATACAACAGCGGTGGAGTTGTTGAGATCAGTCTCCAAGTGGGAGATTGTTGGTTGTGGAGCCTGATTATCTTCCTGATTTATAGGTCTTTTACTTTCAACCGTGCTTATACCCCATGAAGTATTTACACCCCAGAAGTATGTACACTCTTCCACGCGAGGGAGTGCAGAGGGGGGGTACCCCCTCTGCGGGGTCCGGGGGGCCTATCCCCCCAGCTGGGGGGTCTGGGGGCAAGCGGGCCCACAGCGGGGGTTCAAGGGCGAAGCCCCCAAAACAAAAATTGCCTTGTAAAAGTATATTGTAATTTCATTGTAAATTTGGACCATTCATTATAAGGTCGCAGATCTAACGGTAGAGATTATGTTAGGGTTTTTTGCCCTAGAAGGAAACCCTCTTTTTTATGAGGGAAATGTATCGCGGCTATGTATGGTGGTGAATGTTGTATTCTGAGAGAGGAGACTGTGAGAGAAAGAAGAGGAAGTTACAGCGGGTTTTGCTGTAGGTTGTATCCCTTCATTTGCTGGATAATAATAAAGGAAGGACCTGGCAATTTCTCTGGTGGATGTAGCCCACACTGGATGAACCATGTAAATCTGTGTCTCTCTTGTATTGTGTGTCTTCTGTGTTTTGTTTCTACATTTGATTTATTTTATTGCTCTGTGGTTCTGTTTTTCTAACAACTAGGTTCCTGCAAAGCCTTCTAAGCAAATTCCATATGTTTAAATATAATAAAGCCAAACCCCCTTGACTTTCTAGTTGCCTTGTGAATAATAACAGAGCCTTCTTCAATCTCTCCATACTGTTTGAATGCTTCACGCAGAGTTCATGAAGCAATCTCCCAAACCAGTCCACGCACAAACAACTTCTGATGAGCAGGGTCTTTTCTGGAAGCATTTATAATATTGTCTACAATTGTAGGGTAAAGACAACCAAGCAATTTGCTTATGGATTTATCAGATGCTGGAAGAGAATTACGCAAAGTCTCTTTCACTATTAATTGTTGAGCACATGGGTATAACTTTGCGGCTTGAGAACAACCCAAAAATGCAAGATTTTTTTGTCTTCTGATGCATCGTTCCTCAAAAACTTAATACAACTGTTTAATCAATTTGACACCTTCCTGGTCGCAGGCAATTTCATCCAGAGTGGCTATGAGGCAATCTATTTCTTTGACGATAAAAGGAGTGCCAATTAATTGATGTGGATGAAGATTGTTCCAAAGAGATGTCTGTAGATAATAACTTTTTTTATTTCTCTGGAGTAAGGCTACGTTAGGACGCTCATATCAACACCATAAAAGTCATTGGTATCCTCAATGAAGTTATTCCAGTCAACCATAGCATTTTCATAGTCTAGCAATTTTCTCTCCCCCTGACCAGACCTGATTGGTGCTAGCCACATTCGTGCATGGCTGGGATACATGATTCCAGTTGGCTTCAAAAAGTGATCACGAACACAGATCACTGAATCAAACATGGATTCACGCAAAAGGAAAAACCCCATCCTCCATGAAAAGTGGCCACATCCAAAGTGTTAAGAAACAGAAATAGTCTCCACAATTGGTTACTTTTCATCGATCCAAGATTTTCCTGCAAGATTAATCACTTGCTCAACTAAATAATGATATGTCGATGAGATCTTTCTCTGACCATCGTGCGCCAATCTGAATTGACAGGGGGTTTACTTAGCGGTCTGCAAGTCTTTTAATAAAAATTTGACATCTGCAATACGTGGAGGTTATCTGTATTTGATTTATATTTTATTTTTTCAGAAATCAAATCCCCGAGGCATCAAATGTTAAGATCCTATATGGAGTGGGAACTGGCACTTTCACTTTGGCTCGGATGCATACATAAACTGTCATTACCTCGCCACTTGCAGCTTAAAGCCCAAGCTACCTTCCTCCTTGGACCACCTGCGCAATACACCTGGCAATTGTTCTGCATTCTTCCCTTTAATTTTTACCTTTTGAACCATATCCGATATGTATCAAGATTAGATATTTTCCAACTTTATATGCACCCATGCATATATAAGATGATCAATAAGATGTGGTGAGAGGTAAGAAGCTCAATAGTCAGAGCTAAGCTTTGTAACTTGATTTGTGTGACTCGGAGTTTGGCATATGATTCATGGCTAGCATGAAGGTTTGGCTTGTATATTTATTGATGGTTTGACACTGAAACACACACAAGACCACTTTTTGATAAAAGACCAACGAATGAAATGAGTATTTAAATTTTGATGAGAAATCCTAAAACAATGGTCCAAAAACAAAACTAATAAAAAGGTTTGAATTTTGGCTATGTAGGTTAAGATGGCAAAGCCAAAGCAATCTTAGGCAACAAGATTAATAGAAGACTATTCAAAGCTTGATGAAGAATTGAGACTCTGATACTGGACAAAATACGTAAGGGAACGATAAATCAAGTAGCGAGTAATGAGGACATTCTCCAAAAATACCGTTACTTTTTTGGTCGCTAACATCTGGCTCCTTCTGGGGATGAAAGCCTCCCTATGAGGTTTCAATAACAAGCAGACCTATCGCCTTAACCATTCAATCTGAAAACCCTACAACTTGCTCAGCAATCATCCATAATTTTGTATTGTGTCTAGTCCATTGGGCTATGGAGTCATTAATAGCCTTACTAGATCACTGCAATCTATCCACAAATGTTCAACTGTAAAGCTGCTAGCAATGCCTCGCATTCATTGGGCTATGGAGTCTCAAAAATTCATTTCAAACCCTAATCCAAATCCTGCAACTTATTCAAACTCTAACAACGTGTTGAACACAAGTTCTTGTTGCAAACTACTTGACTGAAAAGGCTCTCATGCTCGTTGAGTGAGCTTATTTTCTTCTACTCCTACACTAACCAACTGTATTGCCTCTTATCAAGTGAAGTGATGCTTCTAATGAAGCCATTTAAGGAACTGATTCACTAACATCTTGCTAGATCTTGACCAGAGAAACAATAGAAGCCATATCATGTAGAAAAGAGGTTTGAACAGATGATAAAAACAATCTTCTTCTGACAAAAATATTTTAACATCCATGCTGCTCATAGACTCTAAATAGTGAGCAAAAGGGTCATTAAAGTCATAATGAAATACCTCTTTGAGTTGTTGATCCAACTGACTGTAATGTTACTCTTCTTTTCCTTCACAAAACTCAATGCTGAATGTAGACTGCTTGATCTCTTTTGGAAGAAAATACAAACTCAATTTCTGATCTGAACCCTTCTTTTCTTCACCTTCCTTCTCATATCTATTGCAAACCACTTTTGTCCGCAAATCTAGAAACTCAAGGCTTCCCTTAGTATTTGTTGTAGATCTGAAATTATCTCCTACTGATATGTCAATCTGCTCATCATTTTTCAAATTTTCAAAATGGATAATCGGATCTTCATCCCAACCATCTTTAAAAATTGCATTTAATACAATGTTAAAAGCATCATAATGGTTTTCATAATGTGAATCATCAATCTCTTGATAACGAAGAGTATTCTCGATAGTAGCATGCTCTTCATTAACATCTGAGTCTTTAGTCAATAAATGAAATTCATGACAGCATTCAGGATAGAGAAGATCGTCTGGAAAATGGTCTTTACAAAACACATGAAAAGCAGCATGAAAATCTGCCAAAGAGTTGACATTGGCATAAGGCAGAGACTGGTACCAATCACAAGCAATTCCCTCTAATGAGAAACATAAGAGCCGGATCTGAACATCCTCATGCACAACTTGCAACTGATGCATGTAATCATGAAAGTCCAGCAAATGTTCAATTGGCACTTCCCATTCTTCTCCTCGAAATCTGGGAAGACTATTTTCCCATTCATCTCTACTAGGCACTGGATTAGGGAAACCAACAATTTTTGAAAAATCACAGAATGCATACCTCTTAGCAAAGATCTGGTTCATGTCATATCGGTGGAGTCACCAACAGATTTCTGAACAAGGGAGTCGCCATTGAATTCGTCCTTCATGGAGTCACGAGATAGATGATTACAACCAATTGATGTACAGACTTTGTCTATCATCAAAGCTGGATCTAATGTCGTATCCCAGGGAAGCTGAGCTTCAATCTCCTCTCCCCGGCAACGTGGCCAATTTGTTATCACTCCAAGAAACTCTTTGGAATTGTAGGCTAAAGATGCTTGGTAACTCAATAATATGGTAAATTAGGTATGCTTGGAACAATGGGATAACTAAAAAGCTAATGAAAGTGACCACTTATCATGCATTCGAGTAAGACAATGCTTTTAGAAATCAATAATCAGACAACAAAGTTGAACAAGGGATGAAGAATACTAGTCTAGATAACCGAATACAACAATGTGCAGGGTCATACAGGACAACAAGAAGTCTTTAATTCAAGTTCATGAGCTTAATAAGAAGATGACAGTTCTTAGAAGCTGAGCTAAACTGAAATAAAGTGCAGAATAATGAAATATGTGAAAGAATCTGACATTGAAAACAAAAGAGGACTGTGATTCTATTATCAATATAAGAAGTCTAGTACAATAGCTAGAAAATGTCTCTGAACCCTCTTGTTCATCTATTGTCTTTAGCTTTACAACTTTATGATGTACATATCAGATCCTATGAAAAGGGATCTAGGATACTAAATATAGCATAACATAAAACTAATTGTAAACTCTAAAGGAACAGATCCTTTATTAAAGGAAACCAAACCATATCTAAACTGAAGACTTCGACAGCTGCAAAAGTATTCAACATCCTTCAATGTGATGACAAGGCAGAAAATATTCAAAGGCTGAAAGATAAGGTCAAACAATGCCACCTGGAAAAACAAGTCATTCTTGCCATAAATACGTAACAAACTTTATCTCTTTCATCTTGCTGGCACCTCGAAAACTGGAACAACACTTTGAAGCAGATCCTCTTAATTATAACTTTCACTTATAAATCATCTTCATGCTCTGTAAGATAATAAAACTTCGATCTGGGCAAAATTTACTCTCTTTCTGGCCATCTCAGGTTTCACCAGCTATTTCGCCTTAAAATTTGCTAGTTAGCTAGTGAAAGCTCTGCTTTTCATCAGCTAACTGGTTATAATTTCGCCTTTTCCATTGGTGAAAGCTCTGTCTTTGGATAGCTGTAAAATTTTGAAAAATGTGCTTTGTCTTAGCCTCTAGTTTTCTGCTCCCTGGCTTCTTGATCTTACCTTTCAAGCATTTAAGTAGAGAACAGAACAAAAAGCAAAGTATAGAAACCCATCCACTGTAGAATTCTTGATCTTAAGTTCTGGAAATAGTCGTATTCCCTGTCTCTTTCCTTAGTTATCATACCTTTCTTTGATCAGCTTCTATAACAATTTAATTGAAGTTACTTCTATACCAAGAGATGCAATAAAGAGTCCCTGAGATGATGTTGCATTCTCGGTGACCACTGCCAGGTTTGCAAAAAAAATGTTTTCTAGAACTTGCTAGACAGAAAGAACTCGAGGATGACAAAAGGATGTTGCTTGTAGTCTGTTCATGCACCTCACACTATGCTTCTTTGCTGCTATCTGTAGATTGTACTGGGTTGGTGCTAACAGTTGCCAGATTGCATACAGTAATTCGACCATCAATAGTCTTACTAGGTTCCTGCAAAGCCTTTTGAGCAGATTCCATATGTTTAAATATAATAAAGCCAAACCCCCTTGACTTTCCAGATGCCTTGTCAATATTAACAGAGCCTTCTTCAATCTCTCCATATTGTTTGAATGCTTCACGCAGAGTTCATGAAGGATTCTCCCAAACCAATCCACGCACAAACAACTTCCGATGAGCAGGGTCTTTTCTGGCAGCATTTATAATATTGTCTACAATTGCAGGGTAAAGACAACCAAGCAATTTGCTCACGGATTTATCAGATGCTAGAAGAGAATTACGCAAAGTCTCTTTCATTGTCAATTGTTGAGCGCATGGGTATAACTTTGGGGCTTGAGAACAACCCAAAAATGCAAGATTTGTTTGTCTTCTGATGCATGGTTCCTCAAAAACTTAATACGACTGTATAATCAATTTGACACCTTCCTGGTTGCAGGCAATTTCATCTGGAGTGGATGTGAGGCAATCCATTTCTTTGACGTTAAAAAGAGTGCCAATTAATTGATGTGGATGAAGATTGTTCCAAAGAGATGTCTATAGATAATAACTTTTTTTTGTTCTCCGGAGTAAGGCTGTGTTAGGATGCTCATATCAACACCATAAAAGTCATTGGTGTCCTCAATGAAGTTATTCCAGTCAACCATAGCATTTTCATAGTTTAGCAATTTTTTCTCCCCCTGACCATACCTGATTGGTGCTAGCCACATTCGTGCATGGTTGGGATACATGATTCCAGTTGGCTTCAAAAAGTGATCACGAGCACAGATCACAGAATCAAACATGGGTTCGCGCAAAAGGAAAAACCCCATCCTCCATGAAAAATGGACATATCCAATGTGTTAGGAAATAGAAACAGTCTCCAGAATTGGTTACTTTTCATCGATCTAAGCTTTTCCTGCAAGATTAATCACCTGCTCAACTAAATAATGATCTGTCGATGAGATCTTTCTCTGACCATCTTGCGCCAATCTGAATTGACAGGGGGTTTACTTGGCGGTCTGCAAGTCTTTTAATAAAAATTCAACATCTGCAATACGTGGAGGTTATCTGTATTTGATTTTTATTTTATTTTTTCAGAAATCAAATCCCTGAGGCATCAAATGTTAAGATCCTATATGGAGTGAGAACTGGCACTTGCACTTTGGCTCGGATGCATACATAAACTGTCATTACCTCGCCACTTGCAGCTTAAAGCCCAAGCTACCTTCCTCCTTGGACCACTTGCGCAATACACCTAGCAATTGTTCTGCATTCTTCCCTTTAATTTTTACCTTTTGAACAATATCCAATATGTATCAAGATTAGATATTTTCCAACTTTATATGCACCCATGCATATATAAGATGATCAATAAGATGTGGTGAGAGGTAAGGAGCTCAACAGTCAGCGCTAAGCTTTGTAACTTGATTTGTGTGACTCGGAGTTTGGCATATGATTCATGGCTAGCATGAAGGTTTGGCTTGTAGATTTATTGATGGTTTGACACTGAAACACACACAAGACCACTTTTTGATAAAAGACCAACGAATGAAATGACTATTTAAATTTTGATGAGAAATCCTAAAACAATGGTCCAAAAATAAAACTAATAAAAAGGTTTGAATTTTGGCTATGTAGGTTTAGATGGCAAAGCCAAAGCAATCTTAGGCAACAAGATTAATAGGAGACTATTCAAAGCTTGATGAAGAATTGATACTCTGATACTGGACAAAATACCTAAGGGAATGATAAATCAAGTAGCGAGTAATGAGGACATTCTCCAAAAATACCATTACTTTTTTGGTCACTAACATCTGGCTCCTTCTGGGGATGAAAGCCTCCCTGTGAGGTTTCAAGAACAAGCAGACCTATCGCCTTAACCATTTAATCTGAAAACCCTACAACCTGCTCAACAATCATCCATAATTTTTTATTGTGTCTAGTCCATTGGGCTATGGAGTCATTAATAGCCTTACTAGATCACTGCAATCTATCCACAAATGTTCAATTGTAAATTTGGTAGCAATGCCTCGCATTCATTGGGCTGTGGAGTCTCAAAAATTCATTTCAAACCCTAATCCAAATTCTACAACTTATTCAAACTCTAACAACGTGTTGAACACAAGTTCCTGCTGTAAACTACTAGACTGAAAAGGTTCTCATGCTCGTTGAGTGAGCTTATTTTCTTCTACTCCTACACTAACCAACTGTACTGCCTCTTATCAAGTGAAGTGATGCTTCCAATGAATCCATGAAAGGAACTGATTTACTGACATCTTGCTAGATCTTGACCCGAGAAACAATGGAAGCCATGTCATGCAGAAAAGAGGTTTGAACAGATGATAAAAACAATCTTCTTCTGACAAAAATATTTTAACATCCATGCTACTCATAGACTCTAAATAGTTAGCAAAAGGATCATTAAAGTCATAATGAAATACCTCTTTAAGTTGTTGTACCAACTGATTGTAATGTTGCTCTTCTTTTCCTTCACAAAACTCAATGTTGAATGTAGACTGCTTAATCTCTATCGGAGGAAAATACAAACTCATTTTCTGATCTGAACCCTTCTTTTCTTCACCTTCCTTCTCATATCTGTTGCAAACCACTTTTGTCCACAAATCTAGAAACTCAAGGCTTCCCTTAGTATTTGTTGTAGATCTGAAATTATCTCCTACTGATATGTCAATCTGCTCATCATTTTTCAAATTTTCAAAATGGATAATCGGATCTTCATCCCAACCATCTTTTAAAAATGCATTTAATACAATGTTAAAAACATCACAATGGTTTTCATAATGTGAATCATCAATCTCTTGATAACGAAGAGTATTCTCGATAGCAACGTACTCTTCATTAACATCTGAGTCTTTAGTTAATAAATGAAATTCATGACAACATTCAGGATAGAGAAGATCGTCTGGAAAATGGTCTTTACAAAACACATGAAAAGCAACATGAAAATCTGCCAAAGAGTTGATATAAGCATAAGGCAAAGACCGGTACCAATCACAAGCAATTCCCTCTAATGAGAAACATAAGAGCTGGATCTGAACATCCTCTTGCACAACTTGCAACCGATGCATGTAATCATGAAAGTCCAGCAAATGTTCAATTGGCACTTCCCATTCTTCTCCTCGAAATCTGGGAAGACTATTTTCCCATTCATCTCTACTAGGCACTGGATTAGGAAAACCAACAATTTTTGAAAAATCACAGAACGCATACCTCTTAGCAAAGATCTGGTTCATGTCATACCGGTGGAGTCACCAACAGATTTCTGAACAAGGGAGTCGCCACTGAATTCGTCCTTCATGGAGTCGCCAGATAGATGATTACAACCAATTGATGTCCAAGCTTTGTCTATCATCAAAGTTGGATCTAATGTCATATCCCAGGGAAGTTGAGCTTCAATCTCCTCTCCCCGGCAATGACGCCAATTTGTTATCACTCCAAGAAACTCTTTGGGGTTGTAGGCCAAAGATGCTTGGTAACTCAATAATATGGTAAATTAGATATGCTTCGAACAATGGGATAACTCAAAAGCTAATGAAAGTGACCACTTATCATGCATTTGAATAAGACAGTGCTTTTAGAAATCAATAATCAAATAGCAAAGTTGAACAGGGGATGAAGAATACTAGTCTAGATAATCGAATACAACAATGTGCAGGGTCATACAGGACAGCATGAAGTCTTTAATTCAAGTTCATGAGCTTAATAAGAAGATGATAGTTCTTAGAAGCTGAGCTAAACTGAAATAAAGTGCAGAATAATGAAATATATGAAAGAATCTGACATTGAAAACAAAAGAGGACTGTGATTCTGTTATCAATATAAGAAGTCTAGTACAATAGCTAGAAAATGTCTCCCAGATTGAACCCTCTTGTTCATCTATTGTCTTTAGCTTTACAGCTTTACAATGTACATATCAGATCCTATGAAAAGGGATCTAGGATACTAAAAACAACATAACATAAAACTAATTGTAAACTCTAAAGGAACAGATCTTTTATTAAAGGAAACCAAACCATATCTAAACTCAAGTCTTCGACAGCTGCAAAAGTATTCAACATCCTTCAATGTGATGACAAGGAAGAAAATCTTCAAAGGCTGAAAGATAAGGTCAAACAATAACACCTAGAAAAACAAGTCATTCTTGCCATAAATAGGTAACAAACTTTATCTCTTTCATCTTGCTAGCACCTGAAAAACTGGAACAACACTTTGAAGCATATCCTCTTAATTATAACTTTGACTTATAAATCATCTTCATGCTCTGTAAGATAATAAAACTTCGATCTGGGCAAAATTTACTCTCTTTCTGGCCATCTCAGGTTTCACCAGCTATTTCACCTTAAAATTTGCTAGTTAGCTGGTGAAAGCTTAACTTTTCATCAGCTAACTGGTTACAATTTTGCCTTTTGCACTGGTGAAAGCTATGTCTTTGGATAGCTGTAAAATTTTGAAAATGTGCTTTGTCTTAGCCTCTAGTTTTCTGCTCCCTGGCTTCTTGATCTTACCTTTCAAGCATTTAAGTAGAGAACAGAACAAAAAGCAAAGTATAGAAACCCATCCATTGTAGAATGCTTGATCTTAAGTTCTAGAAATATCTGTATTCCCTGTCTCTTTCCTTAGTTATAATACCTTTCTTTGATTAGATTCTGTAACAATTTAATTGAAGTTACTTATATACCAAGAGATGCAGTAAAGAGTCCATGAGATGATGTTGCATTCTCGGTGACCACTGCTAGGTTTGCAGACAAAATGTGTACTAGAACTTGCTAGACAGAAAGAACTTGAGGATGAAAAAAGGATGTTGTTTGTAGTCTGCTCCTGCACCTCACACTATGCTTCTTTGCTGCTATCTGTAGATTGTACTGGATTGGTGCTAACAGTTGCCAGATTGCATACAGTAATTCGACCATCAATAGTCTTACTAGGTTCCTGCAAAGCCTTCTGAGCAGATTCCATATGTTTAAATATAATAAAGCCAAACCCCCTTGACTTTCTAGTTGCCTTGTGAATAATAACAGATCCTTCTTCAATCTCTCCATACTGTTTGAATGCTTCACTTAGAGTTCATGAAGCAATCTCCCAAACCAGTCCACGCACAAACATCTTCCGATGAGCAGGGTCTTTTCTGGCAGCATTTATAATATTGTCTGCAATTGCAGGGTAAAGACAACCAAGCAATTTGCTCACGGATTTATCAGATGCTGGAAGAGAATTATGCAAAGTCTCTTTCACTATCAATTGTTGAGCGCATGGGTATAACTTTGTGGCTTGAGAACAACCCGAAAATGCAAGATTTGTTTGTCTTTTAATGCATGGTTCCTCAAAAACTAAATACGACTGTATAATCAATTTGACACCTTCTTGGTCACAGGCAATTTCATCCAGAGTGGCTGTGAGGCAATCCATTTCTTTGATGATAAAAGGAGTGCCAATTAATTGACGTGGATGAAGATTGTTCCAAAGAGATGTCTGTAGATAATAACTTTTTTTTGTTCTCCGGAGTAAGGCTGTGTTAGGACGCTCATATCAACACCATAAAAGTCATTGGTATCCTCAATGAAGTTATTCTAGTGAGCCATAACATTTTCATAGTCTAGCAATTTTTTCTCCCCCTGACTAGACCTGATTGGTGCTAGCCACATTCGTGCATGGCTAGGATACATGATTCCAGCTGGCTTCAAAAAGTGATCACGAGCACAGATCACAGAATAAAACATGGATTCACGCAAAATGAAAAACCCCATCCTCCATGAAAAGTGGCCACATCCAATGTGTTAGCAAACAGAAGCGGTCTCCACAATTGGTTACTTTTCATCAATCTAAGCTTTTCCTGCAAGATTAATCACCTGCTCAACTAAATAATGATCTGTTGATGAGATCTTTCTCTGACCATCACGCGCCAATCTGAATTGGCAGGGGGTTTACTTGGTGGTCTGCAAGTCTTTTAATAAAAATTCGACATCTGCAATACATAGAGGTTATCTGTATTTGATTTATATTTTATTTGTTCAAAAATCAAATCCCAGAGACATCAAATGTTAAGATCCTATATGGAGTGGGAACTGGCACTTGCGGTTTGGCTCGAATGCATACATAAACTGTCATTACCTCGCCACTTGCAGCTTAAAGCCCGAGCTACCTTCCTCCTTGGACCACATGCGCAATACACTTGGCAATTGTTCTGCATTCTTCCCTTTAATTTTTACCTTTTGAACAATATTCGATATGTATCAAGATTAGATATTTTCCAACTTTATATGCACCCATGCATATATAAGATGATTGATAAGATGTGGTGAGAGGTAAGGAGCTCAACAATCAACACTAAGTTTTGTAACTTGATTTGTGTGACTCGGAGTTTGGCATATGATTCGTGGCTAGCATGAAGGTTTGGCTTGTAGATTTATTGATGGTTTGACACTGAAACACACACAAGACCACTTTTTGATAAAAGACCAATGAATGAAATGAGTATTTAAATTTTGATGAGAAATCCTAAAACAATGGTCCAAAAACAAAACTAATAAAAAAGTTTGAATTTTGGCTATGCAGGTTAAGATGGCAAAGCCAAAGCAATCTTAGGCAAGAAGATTAATAGGAGACTATTCAAAGCTTGATGAAGAATTGAGACTCTAATACTCGACAAAATACCTAAGGGAACGATAAATCAAGTAGCAAGTAATGAGGACATTCTCCAAAAATACCATTACTGTTTTGGTCGCTAACATCTGGCTCCTTCTGGGGATGAAAGCCTCCCTGTGAGGTTTCAAGAACAAGCAGACCTATCGCCTTAACCATTTAATCAACAAAAGGGTCATTAAAGTCATAATGAAATACCTCTTTGAGTTGTTGATCCAACTGATTGTAATGATGCTCTTCTTTTCCTTCACAAAACTCAATGCTGAATGTAGACTGCTTGATCTTTGTTGGAGGAAAATACAAACTCAATTTCTGATCTGAACCCTTCTTTTCTTCACCTTCCTTCTCATATCTGTTGCAAACCACTTTTGTTCGCAAATCTAGAAACTCAAGGCTTCCCTTAGTATTTGTTGTAGACCTGAAATTATCTACTGTTGATATGTCAATTTGTTCATCATTTTTCAAATTTTCAAAATGGATAATCAGATCTTCATCCCAACCATCTTTAAAAAATGCATTTAATACAATGTTAAAAGCATCATAATGGTTTTCATAATGTGAATCATCAATCTCTTGATAACGAAGAGTATTCTCGATAGCAGCGTACTCTTCATTAACATCTGAATCTTTAGTCAATAAATGAAATTCATGACAGCATTCAGGATAGAGAAGATCGTCTGGAAAATGGTCTTTACAAAACACATGAAAAGCAGCATAAAAATCTACCAAAGAGTTGATACTGGCATAAGGCAGAGACCAGTACCAATCACAAACAATTCCCTCTAATGAGAAACAGAAGAGCCAGATCTGAACATCCTCATGCACAACTTGCAACCGATGCATGTAATCATGAAAGTCCAACAAATGTTCAGTTGGCACTTCCCATTCTTCTCCTCGAAATCTGGGAAGACTATTTTCCCATTCATCTCTACTAGGCACTGGATTAGGGAAACCAACAATTTTTGAAAAATCACAGAACGCATACCTCTTAGCAAAGATCTGGTTCATGTCATACTGGTGGAGTCACCAACAGATTTCTGAACAAGGGAGTCGCCACTGAATTCGTCCTTCATGGAGTCACCAGATAGATGATTACAACCAATTGATGTCCAGGCTTTGTCTATCATCAAAGCTGGATCTAATGTCGTATCCCAGGGAAGCTGAGCTTCAATCTCCTCTCCCCGGCAATGACGCCAATTTGTTATCACTCCAAGAAACTCTTTGGGGTTGTAGGCCAAAGATGATTGGTAACTCAATAATATGGTAAATTAGGTATGCTTGGAACAATGGGATAAATCAAAAGCTAATGAAAGTGACCACTTATCATGCATTTGAATAAGATAGTGCTTTTAGAAATCAATAATCAGATAGCAAAGTTGAACAGGGGATGAAGAATACTAGTCTAGATAACCGAATACAACAATGTGCAGGGTCATACAAGACAACAAGAGGTCTTTAATTCAAGTTCATGAGCTTAATAAGAAGATGACAGTTCTTAGAAGCTGAGCTAAATTGAAATAAAGTGCAGAATAATGAAATATATGAAAGAATCTGACATTGAAAACAAAAGAGGACTGTGATTCTATTATCAATATAAGAAGTCTAGTACAATAGCCAGAAAATGTCTCCCAGATTGAACCCTCTTGTTCATCTATT
>ML780088.1:118705-152706 GCA_009831015.1 Picea engelmannii | reverse complement strand
TTGTGGGCATGTGGAGGAGGTGCACACCCTAATCAATTTTCATCTCCCATGTTATGGGGGTGATTTCAATGGTTGATATGATTGTAATGATTTCAAATGGAAAGAGATTCCCATGTACTCATGGGTGGTAAGTGCTCATAATCGTTGGTGAAACTTGATGTTGAAATGCATTGAGAGAAAATGGGAGGGTTTGGGAGAGAAACCATGGCCAAAATCTCAATAATAAGTTACAAAAACACCTTCTAAATTGTAGCCCTATTATTAATTCTCATTGACTATTTTGAGGCAAGTGTTTTATGTCCTAGGTTAATCTCATAAGGCATTCAACAATTGGACTCTTTTTGTATGCATTGAAGAGCATTAGAAGGGAAGAGGAACCCTAAGGGAATGTTGACCAGAGAAAGGGAACATCTTCCTTGTGTTGTGTAGGGTAGTGTAAGAGAGTGTCATGGTTGTTTGATAGTAAGATGAGATCCTGGAGTACTTGGTAGTGAGTATATTGGCTACATATGAGAGTAATAGGTTGGGCTGAGAGAGATTAGAGCCTTGTAGGAACTTCCTTTGCCATAGTGCTATCATGGTTTGACTTGGGGGTGGAAAATCACTCCTCGACAACCAACTTCGTGGACATGGCTTTGATTATAGATAAGTATTCATGGTTATATCTTTGTAGAATGCATTATGTTATGTTAATGCCTTTAATTAAATGCGAAATTAATGAATTTTTGATATGCAATGTTGTTTATGTTGCCATTTCATATTTACATATGAATTTTATAATATATTGATGTCAGAGGTTAAATTCAACCTCATAGATGTTTTATTGAAGTAAATAAATCTTGCTAATAGTGTTAGATGGTCCACGGAGGTACCCATGTATACCAAACAAAGAATTTGATTGTAACTCTTGAGGCAATTTACATAACTTACTTGGGTGAGATATTTCTAATGAAAAATGGGTCAAATTGGAATAACCATAGAGGGTCTCATTAGAGACCATATATTAGGCATTAGGGATCATTTTAGTGAATCATGAACCCCCCCCCAAAAAAAATAAATTCAAATAAGACAAAACTCCAACATATCACACGCATCTACATCTCTCTCACACATAAGGAAACTCCAACGAGTAGAATAGTCGAAACACATAATCCAAAAAATGTTTAACTATTTATGATATTTATTTTTTGTAGGAGTTGGAAATGAAACCCCACCCCCCCCCAATAAATATAAATAAGCCAAAACTCCAACATATCACACACATCTACATCTCTCTCACACATAAGGAAACCCAACCGGAAGAGCTCACATCCTACCAAATATTTATACTTTCATGAGGTAAACCTTATGAGATGGGTACTAACGAAGGGATGGAAGGTACATGGAGCCTCCAACATGTCACACACATCTACATCTCTCTCACATATAAGGAAACCCAACCGAAAGAGCTCACATCCTACCAAATACTTATATTTTCATAAGGTAAACCTTATGAGATGGGTACTAACGAAGGGGTGGAAGGTACATGAGACTCCATGTAATAAGCAAGTGTATGTATCTTTGTCATGTCTTTATTTGGCAATTTGTCCTTTTCACTATAAATAATGGTTATTGATCGATATCATCTAATAGAAAAATAAATGTTGTATATGTTGAAATAAATATTATTGGATTTAAAATGCTTTAAATCATAATGCTAAATAACTATAGAGGGTTTCATTAGAGATCATTTTAGTGAATTAGAATAAAAGTCATTCGACGAGTAGACTAGCAAAAACACATAATCTCGAAAATGTTTAACTATTTGTGCTAATTGTTTTTTTGTAGGGGTTGAAAATGAACCCCCCCCCCCCAATCCCCCATAAATATAAATAAGTCAAAACTCCAACATGTGACACACGTCTACATCTCTCTCACACATAAGGAAACCCAACCGAAAGAGCTCACATCCTACCAAATACTTATATTTTCATGAGGTAAACCTTATGATATGGGTATTAAGGAAGGGATGGAAGGAACACGGGGCCCCATGTAATAAGCGTGTGTATGTATCTTTGTCATGTCTTTATTTGGCAATTTGTCTCTTTCAATATAAATAATGGTTATCAATTAGTATCATCCAATAAAATAATAAATGTTGTATATGTTGAAATATATATTATTAGATTTAAAATGCTTTAAATCATAATGCAAAATAACCATAGATGGTCTCATTAGAGACCATATATTAGGCATTAGGGATCATTTTAGTGAATTAGAATAAAAGTCCTTCGACAAGTAGAATAACCGAAACACATAATCTAAAAGATGTTTAACTATTAATGTTATTTATTTTTTGTAGGAGTTGAAAATGAACCTCCGCTCTATATATATAAATAAACCAAAACTCCAACATGTCACACACATCTACATCTCTCTCACACATAAGGAAACCCAATTGAAGGAGCTCACATCCTACCAAATACTTATATTTTCATGAGGTAAACCTTATGATGAGCACTGACGAAGGGATGGAAGGTACATGAGGCTCCATATAATAAACATGTGTATGTATCTTTGTCATGTATTTATTAGATGATTTGTCCCTTTCACGATAAATAATAAATAATAATTATTAATAAATATCATCCAATAAAATAATAAATATTGTATATATTGAAATAAATATTACTAAACTTAAAATGCTTTAAACCATAATACATAATATTTACAATAAACCCGACTGATACCTTAAGATAATGGACTTTACTTTAATCAGCTCGCTGAACTAATTTCCCTCCGAAACAATTCAATTCCTACAATTCGAAACTCGTGAAAATACTATAATTCTTACTTTTTGAAAGCTTTTTATACAAATCTTACTTAAAAAAAATATTTACACTAAACCCTTAAATTTTTTTAATCCTAAGGCTCTTAAACCCTTATAGCCTAAGGCTTTGAGTTTCTCTTCATTACCCATGATCATTTTAACAATAAATAATATAATCATAACCCAATATATAAACATAAACGGTGATTATCAAGTTAGAGTCATTTCTGATTTTTGCACGTCTTTTGAACCAAAAAGGTGAGTATCTAATTATGAAAATTCTTTTAGTCAACGTGACTTTGGTTCAGGAAAAATTATAGATGTTCTATTGACATTATTATAGAAAATTCTAGGTGATTCAAATGATGGAATAACTATTACTCCGATATGGAGATTTAAGTTAAAAAGAAATTTGTATTGGGCAATGTAACCCAACCCTACTCAAGTTTTACACAAATGAGGTCCACCAACTATATATAGTCAATCCATTATGTTGTCATGGAGAGTACGAGCCATAATGATGCAAGTTTCTAAAGTTAGAGGGAATTATGGGGATAATAATTAAGGTTGCTAAAGTTAGAGGGGATCATAGACTTCAAAATAAAAGGGATGGGAGGGGATCGGTATTTGTAGGGAGTCAAAATGAGAGTTATACTCAATGATGATTTAGAGATTGCAATTGTGATATATTTTTTAGTTTTAGGTTTATATTTTACTTATTATTTTTCAAAAGAGTAAAGTAATATAGTATATTAATTAGAGATAGTAGTGTAATGGTAAGAATTAAATCAGAGTCTAGGTTTACTTAATTGAGTTTGATTTTTTTACTATGCATTAAGGGTAAGCTATTTTGTTAATTTTATTTTCAATCACTTATTTTTTGTTCGTATAATTTTTTCAATAAATTTTGGTGTGCTTCTTATTAGATCTTTTTGAAGAGTTGATTCCTAGTCTCTAGTATGCAAAATCAACTTTTCCTTAATTTGTGAGTATGTTGCATGGTGTAGGAAAAAATGTTACTCATTTTCTACCTCCACATTTCCACGTACTAGACGTATTGTTCCTCTCAAGGCTCTTTTGGGTGTTCTCATCTTAACTTATGTGAACTAGTTCTTAGTTGTGATATTACTTGTTTTTCACATCATGGGATGTTAAGCTTCAAGTAGTTTTGCATTTTGATCTTTTCTTCTCTATTGAAGTTGTCTATGTGGTATTGTTGTTTTCTTTTGGTGTGTTTTCTCTATTTTCTCTTCTAGTGGCATTTTTGTACATGAACTTTTAGCGCCTTAGTAATTCATTGAGCACATTTATTCTTCTATATGCCACTCATCAAACCATTTTCTACACCACTGGTTTGAAGTGTTCTTCCCTCCCTTTTAGCTCATTTTGATTGATTTTAACCATAATCTTATGGTTGTTTGTTTGTCATTTCTTGTCTATGTTGTATCAATTTTCTCAGTGCCTTCAAATTTATTAGATATAATAATGTTTCAAGTAGGTCATCTAAAAAGGGGTGTTGTTTTTCCCATATGAAGCTTGTTGTTAGGTGTTTTTATACTTGCTTTATTTGATTCCACATGTTTTTGGATATAGTTGGTCCCCATACTTCACATTCACAAAGGAGTATTAGGTTTATGAGTGTTTAAAAGAGGGAGCACAATGTTTTCTAGGCTCGAACCTCTATTGTCTAACATCTATTTAACAATAGGAAGAATGTTTTCCAACCTTCTTGTCGTATATTCCTCCTGCATGTATCCCACCTTAACTTCTCATTGAAATCTAGTCCCAAATATTTATTGTTTTGGGTAATCTCTAATGGCTCACCTCTAACACTTATTTGTGGTTGTTTTGTTCCCTTTTAGCAAGAAGATTATTATCTTACTTTTGCTTATGTTGGCATTCATCTTAATCTCCATGTAAAATCACTCTAAGGCTTTAGGTGACCTTGTAGACTATGTATTGTCCTAACTGTTACTATCACATTGTTTGCATACAATAAGATCTTCATGATAATCCAACCCTTTTGCGTCCTTCATGTTTACCCAATCCTCTTGCTTATCCATCTAAAGATCAAACATTGTGGAAGAAAGCGAACAACAATATTTCACTTTGATGTCATTGTTACCCTCCAACCATTTGAGACCCCCATTTCTATTAACCTCTCCCGTAGATTCTCCCTTGGGATGGTGTCAAACTTTTTAAAATTGACAAAGAAATACCATACTTCTTTGCCTTTGTTATCCCAAGTCATTTTCATTATGTGCCTTAAGTGCAAGGCAATTGTAGATGGTGAAGTGCTTTGTTAAATACCAACTTGTGTTTTTGTTCTTTTGTCCTTTTCCTTTGTCAATTTGCTCACTTTTTTCTCTATAATCTCTTTTATGAATGTTACAAACATTAAGTTGATCATATAATTTTGTAGTTCTCAATGTTGTTTTTGTCACCCCTTGTATATATATCAAAAAGTGACACTCCTTACCCAATGATTTAAAAACCTATTCCTCTTGTATGCATCCCACCTTAACTTCTCATTGAAATCTAGTCCCAAATATTTATTGTTTTTGGGTAATCTAGTCCCAAATATTTGTGGTTGTTTTGGTCCCTTTTAGCATGAACATTACTATCTTAGTTTTGCTTCTTTTTTTTCCATAGAAAAATTTCACAATTATATTAGAATATAATTTTTGTTCTCTGCTCGAGAAGTTACATTCCGAGATATAACAAAAACCAGAGAAAAGATCTACAATCTATGTTGATCGTAGTCAATCTGACATTGTCGGCCAACAATAATTTTGCAGGAAAGTGGAAGTGTAAGAAATAGTTTTGATAGTCCTACGGGGAAAAAGAGGCGAGGAAGTCTAGGCTAATGCTTTGAATATGTGCTCTGCAAAGAAAGATATCGAAAGTCTGATCAGATCACTGTTTTGTAGCTGGCGCTCATCCTAAAATAGCCTTAGAACATGGAAGGGGCCCTCGTGCCTGTCCACCCAGAGATTGCAGGTGATGATTCCGACTTTTTTCTTGAGTGCAACCTTGGAGAGTAAGTCAGCTTCCTTATTGTTTTCACGGTAGATATGTTTGAAGTTGAGCTTGTTGAAAGTTGTTTGAAGCTGCATGATCCTATCCTTCCAGCCCAAGAGAGCAGTGACCTGTAGCTTGCCCTTGTTTTTCAGCCAGTCTATGACAATGTGGGAATCCCCATACTATCTTAGTTTTGCTTATGTTGGCATTCATCTTAATCTCCATGTAAAATCACTCTAAGGCTTTAGGTGACCTTTTAGACTATGTATTGTCCTAACTATTACTATCACGTTGTTTGCATACAATAAGATCTTCATGGTAATCCCCTCTTCTACGCCTTTCATGTTTACCCAATCCCCTTGCTTATCTATCTAAAGATCAAACATTGTGGAAGAGAGAGAACAACCTTGTTTCACTTCGATGTCATTGTTACCCTCCAACCATTTGAGACCCCCATTTCTATCAACCCCTCCCGTAGATTCTCCCTTGGGATGGTGTCAAACTTTTTAAAATCGACAAAGAAATACCCTACTTCTTTGCCTTTGTTGTCCCAAGTCATTTTCAATATGTGCCTTAAGTGTGAGGCAATTGTAGATGGTGAAGTGCTTTGGTTAAATACCAATTTGTCTTTTTGTTCTTCTGTCCTTTTCCTTTATCAATTTGCTCACTTTTTCCTTCATAATCTCTTTTATGAATTTTACAAACATTAGGTTGATCATATAATTTTGTAGTTTTCAATGTTGTTTTTGTCACCCCTTGTATATATATAAAAAAATGAGACTCCTTACCCAACGATTTAAAAACCTATACAGGGGAAATGAGACTCCTTGCCCAATGATTTAAAAACCTTTCTTTGACCAACCTTGTTTCACTTTGATGTCGTTGTACCTTTTTAAAATCGACAAAGAAATACCATAGTTCTTTGCCTTTGTTGTCCTAAGTCATTTTCATTATGTGCCTTAAGTGTGAGGCAATGGTAGATGGTAGAGTGCTTTGGTTGAATACCAACTTGCCTTTTTGTTCCTTTGTCCTTTTCCTCTACCAATTTACTCATTTTTTTTTTCCATAATCTCTTTATGAACTTTGCAGTGATCATAATAATTTCGTAGTTCTACATGTTGTTTTTATTACTTCTTATATATAACAAAAATGAAACTCCACACCCAAATTTAAGGAAAATGAGACTCAGTGTCCAACAATTTAAAAACCTTTCCTTGACCATTTTATTAAGCCGTAGTCTAAATGTTCTACGGAATGACTATTTTCTTGTCATATTTTTCGGGGAACTTTACCCAAAATCCGACGAGAAATTGTTAGATCCGTAGATTTGAGTGATTATTTCTGTAGAATCCAAGTGCCCCAAAGGGTTTTCAGCATGTTGAATCTATTTCTGCATTCAAAAATGGATTTTAAACAACAAAAAATAGTGATTTCGTGCAGATTATGTTGCCGAATTTTGACAAGAAAAACCATTTCGTAGAACAGATAGACAACACCTTTTATTAAATAAAATTACAATATATTCACTAAAAATATCATTTCCAAATAATAATAATAATAATGTTTTTTTCATTATCATCTTTTTTTTTTGGGTGTATGGGACCCCCTTATTTATAGGACAAGGGAAAAATGTGTACATACCGTACCACTCCACTCGACATACAACTCAACAATGCTTTTCTTTTTTTTCATTATCATTTTTTTTATACCTCCCTAACATTTTTTTTCTGCTAACTTCCCGTGGTTGCTAGAATTTCATACAAAGAGAGGGCAGTACTAGGCTGGAGCTTCCAAATTTATCTGGACCTTTGACTAAAATTATAAAGAGATTCATGTATAGAAGACGCTCGTCTCGGTAATTGCATTTCGATACATAAAATACGATGCACGATCTCAAGTTTCGAAGTTCTTTTATTTTAGTAATTTGTGCTTAAATATGACACCACGGTGCAGTGGGAAGTTATTCTTTTTTCAGACTTGGATTTACGAGGATGGAATTTTATTGGACAAATGCTTTTCAAGATTATAGTATTGCCTTACACAGAGTTCATTGACTTAATATACACTCCCCTCGAGGGCTGAGCATTTAAATAAATAAAATTATAAATAATCCAACCACAAGAGCAAAGAATTCAAATGGAGAATTTGAAATTATCACTTAATGCAATGGTTTGGTTTCATCCAAGGTACAAAATACAATAATACAAAATAAAATAAAGGAAAGTCAAAAGTCTTCATGTGCAAATATGGTCAGGTTCATTGTGTTAGTGGCATATGTGGTTGTACCATGGCCAACTTTATGGATTCAATTTAGGGAATATATTAATATAAAATATCCCTAAATCAATAATAAGTGTAATCAACTAGCTAGTGGTAAGATGATAATGCTATGATGTCCCCCTAATTATATCCTTTAGGTTCCCATGTGAAAATAAGTTAAAACTTTTAGATAAAAAATAAAAAGAGTTAAAACTTTTAGATATAACTGTGATTCTGGTTAGGTAATTCCTGTCAGTGATTTGATTGTTTTTTCAATCCCGCTCCGCTACGGACGAGTAAACCTAATCTATGTTGACAAGACGGGCGATTGGAATCATAATTCAAACTCAAATTTTCTTTTGGCTAATAAACGATTATTTGAAGATGGGCGCGGGGCTGTTCGGAATTGAAAATGAAATTCAAATTGTTATTGTAAGATATCGTGGAGGTCGGGAGTCGATGTCTCTCACCTTCTTTCATTGTTGTTTTGTCTCTTTCTTAATCTTTACACACACTTTTGTTGTGTCTTTGCTTTTAAAGAAGCTCGGTGTGAGTATGATGTGTGAAGGGAATAAGAGACAAAATACAATCTTCTTGATTTGTGTTGGATGTTCAAAAGCTTTCGGAATAGCCTGGCTAAGCATTTCATAGCATGTTGACGAAGTGCTGTTTTTCTTGGGAACAGTGATACGGCCCGCGCATTTGCCATTGTGAAGCATTCTATCTTTCTCTTCTTCGGCAGCGGCCAAAGAATCACCGCGGCGGATCGAATCGCTTCGCTTCGGTAGGTTTTCTGAACAAACGTGTGGTTTGTCTTTTGAAAGGTCTCATACGGCGTTTTTGTCGCAAAGATTTCTGCTTTCAGACGTTCAAATGCTTTGCAAATAGTAAAGTGTATGAAATTGCTGTTACATTGAAAAGCTGTAGAAAAAATCAGTGCTGCATTAAAACGTCGGAAAATCTGTTCGCTACCGAGGGTAAAATGCTACAGTGAGTTGTTTTTACTGGTAGTTTGGTTTTAAATGAAGTCTCCACTGTTTTGATGGACGGTTTGGTACGCTTCCGTTAAATGCGCTGTGCAGTAACTTACGGTTTTCTTTTTCATTTTTTATTACGCTCATTTTCCCATGTAACTATTTCTATTTAAAACTAGGCGCTTACAAGAGGACCTGTAGTGTTTCGGTTTTCTTCTGTGTCTCGTACTGCGGTTGCAGTTTAGCCGGAAAAATGCTATGAAAAATGTTGTAGATCCGAACGATGTAAGAAAGTAAGATGAGTGTGGATTATGTGATGTATTATCTGTGAAAAGCTTGCGGCCGAGTTGTTACCCCAGCGTCGTGTAAAAGAGGTAAAGATTTAGGTTATTATGAACGGTTTTGATGCCTGGAAAGCTACAGTTTGAATGTATTTTGTTACGAAACTTTCACGGATGATGCTTTATTTTTTCGTGTTGCACTCCATTTACTTGCTGGAGCCCGCTTGAATGCGTTGTGTTTCTTTTTGTGTTGAACTCCATTTTCTTGCTGGTGTCGCTTGAATGTAATGTGTTTCTTGAAAAAAGTCGGCATCTTTTGCTTGTGCTCTGTAAAAAAAATGCAGTTAAGATAGTACGCAGACAGTTAGCTTGACGTGAAGTTTTATTTCCTGGTTTAAGGTTTTCTTGCTAGATGGACAGCTTTAATCACGCTGGATAGCTTTTGATTAAGATTTGTCACCATAGAACTGAGATGCAAGCAAACATTAAGCAAAACATGAAGCTGCTGCCTTTTCTTTTTCAAGGTTTTAATGACTGAGCTACGTCTGTAGAATGTACTTCTTTGTCTGCAAAAATAAAGCCTGAGTTTCGGTTGATTCACCGAATAGCGGTTGAATCTGTTCTTTTATAACATAACGGCTTTTGTAACAGAACGAAGCTTAAAGATGCCGTTTAAGGCAAAGCTATATTGTTTTCTATCGCCATTCGGGGTTTAAATCCGTGCTTGATGGACGTTTATTTTGCAGGCGTTTAAATCTTCGCGACAAAGAACAAAATCCAAAAGTCCAAGCGCCTGCTCCTTTCTTTAAGTTGTATCGTGTGGAACAAGGACTCCAGGAGCTTCGGCTCTGCTTTGTCCTGTGTAGAGTTCGCCAAAATGCAGAAAACAAGGTTTGACTATTTTCGCTACCGTTTCTTTCACATTTTTTGAGCATTTTGCTTGCGGATCTTAACGATAGATCCTAAAAAGTTTCATATGAAAATGCTTTCACTGTTTGCGTTACTCTGTTTTGAAACAGATCTGGCTCTTCTGGACCGTCTCCGGCCACGCCGAGAACTGCTCGGACGCCGAAGACTGTGGCTTCAGATTCAGACAGTACCACACCTCCTCATGTCGGTAGTAGATTATCAATGGATAGAAGTCCCAAACCTAAAACTTCCGAGCATAAGTCGCCCAGGAGCCCATTGTCTGAGGTTTTGTCTTCTTCCTCTGTCCAGTTGTTTTTAAAAAAACTGCATTATCTGAGGTTTTATCTACTTCCTCTGTCCAGTTGCTTTTTTAAAAAGCTGCATTATCTGAGGTTTTATTTTTTTCCTCTGTCCACTTTCATTTTTTTAAACCGCATTTTACTGAAATGTTGTGGTTGCTGACTCTTGAATAGCAGAAGCGTCCAACCAGAGCATCTGAACTACAGCAACAGCTGGCCCAAGCTCAGGAAGAGTTAAAGAAGGCAAAAGAACAGCTAGCAATTATCGAGACTGCAAAGGCTCAAGCATTGCAAGACCTGGAAGAGGCTAAAAAGCTCGCTGAAGAAACTAGTGCAAAGCTCGAGGATTCCGAAAAAAAAGTCTTGGAAATTACTGAGAATGAAAAAGCTCAAACCCTCGCGTTACGGCAAGCTTCCGAGGAAGCCACAAAGGAGAGAGACATGGAATGGCAGTCAGAGCTTGAAGCTGTTGAAAGACGACACGCAATGGATGTGGCTACCCTGCTTTCAACTACTCAAGAGCTGGAGAGGGTTAGACATGAGCTGACCTTGTCCGCGGATTCCAAGGCTATGGTTATAGCTCAGGTTGAGGCGGCTAATTTGGAAATTCAGGGTTTGCAGCTAGAAATTGATACTTTGAAGATGTCTGAGCCAAATTCGTTGGATATGCATACCCTTTTGGAGATGCTCAGATCTGAGCTTAAAGAAGCCAGAGCATCCGAATCGAAGGCTGTCATGATAGCCCGTGAAGCTAGCCTTAATTTAGAGGAAGCCAGGCTGAAGATTGAGAGAGCAAAAGCTGAGGAGGATAGAGCACTGGAGTCCCTGAGATCAGTAACTGCAGAGCTTGAAGAAACAAATGCAGATCTGGAAAAGGCAAAATCTGATTTGGGTTCCCTTACGGAAACTATGCAGTCCTTGAATGCTGAGCTTGAAAGAACTAGATCGGAGTTGGTTGAAGCACAGAAGAGAGAGGAAGAGATGATTTCGAAAGAAGCTGAAGGAGTAGAGAAGAATAAGAAGGTAGTGGAAAATCTGGAATTCCATCTTCTCCAAACTACTGCAGAAGCCGGGCGAGCTAAAATGGAACTAGAGACTGCTTATGAAGAGGTGCAGAGCGCAAGACTTGAAACTGAGCAATTGAGGGCTGCTTTGGAAGCTACAGAGAGAAAATTTGAAGCAATGCTGAGTGAGGCTAGATTGGAGGCAGAGCATGCCAAAGAAGCCATTGAGAAGTATAAGCTAGAAGCAAAGGAAATCATGGCTCAGTCTAATGAAAGAGAGGGTAAATCGATCGCATCTCTGAGAGAGGCTGAAGCCAAGGCCAATGCCACAAAAGAAGAATTAGAAAAGAGCAAGATGGAAGTGGCAGATCTCAAGGCCTCTCTAATGGACCAAGAGAATGAACTGCAGAATATCAAGGAAGAAAATGAAAATCTGAAATGCAGAGAGATTGCCATCGTAGAAAAAATTGAGCAATTGGAGAAATCACTTGCCACTGCCCCAAATTCCGACTCTTCAGTTTTATTGGAAGGTAACGATTCAATAAATAAAAAACTCCAGGAGGCAGAAGCTTGTGCACAGGAAAAAATAACAGAGGCCCTTACAAAAGTTGAGGCTGCTAATCTCAGGGAGAAGGAGGCTACAGAGAAGCTAAAAGTTGCCAATCTCGAGATGGAAAACAGTAGCCAGAGAGCAAACAGATCATTAGAGCAGCTTGAGTCCGCACAGGCTGCTAACTTGGCTATGGAAACAGAAATGAAGAGATTGAGGATACAGACTGAGCAATGGAAAAAGGCAGCAGATGCAGCAGCGACTGTTCTGGCAGCCGCCCATCATGGTGAACTAAATGGCAAATTAGTGGAAAGATCGGCCTCTTTGGACACGCACTTACTATCAGATTCTGATCTCAACATGAAATTGACGTCTCCAATAATGTCAGATGACATGGAGAGCTCGCCAACTTCAAAGAAAAAGAATGCCATGTTGCGGAAAATCGGAGATTTGTGGAAAAAACGGAGCCAGAAATGAGGTGCCTCAGGTTGGGCCTCGGCAACTTCAAGTTGTTTTTACAGATACATTCTTTAGTTATTGGTCCTTTCTACAAGAGGTTGCTTCTTTTAGAGGGTATGCATTTTTGATGAAAAATGAAAACATCCCTTATTATGCTATATTGTTTTTGCTGGTAAGTTCAACTGATCCTTGTAGTGCCATTAGCTCCTTCGAGGTACTTGATCATTCTGCAACAGAGCCACCGACTGCAAGAAATGTTGAATAATTGTTGGCCAGCATTTTGATAATTAATCGTTGTTGGTTTGTACAGAGACTTCTTCTCTATATTATGCACTAGTGAAGCTCATCGCCTGAGCTGAAACTTGGTGATATGTTAAGGGCAGTCTTGTGGCATTGTTGTCGGAATCATGGCCAGCTTCTGCTCCTTTATTCACTCTCTTTTTGGTTTAATTATGGCTGTAACTATATTTAGACTAGAAATTCGATGATGCTGTACGTTTTCTGGTTAATGGATGACATTTTCAGCTCCCATGGATATGAAATAGCATATATCATCTTTTGAAGTGCAGTGTTTACTTATGCTTTATACACTTGATGAGAGCGAATCGAGAGTGGTAAGCTTTCCTTGCTATGCTTCTCTCGAGTATAGTTGGATTATTAGTTGCAAAGGTCGTGTATGAATATAGAAGCTAAGTTTATGCATTTTCACTTCAATTTTTATAGGTGTATTCTATTGGTTTAGTTTGGAGGAGCATGCACTGGGAAATTTTGTGATTTTAGTAGTTAGAAGCATGCAGGTCCCTCCACAACAAATTGGTTTCAAAATATTCATGCTTGAGTGCATTCACATGATCTGTAACTAATAAGAAATTCACATGATCTGTAACTAATAAGAAGCTTGGGATTATTATGGTGTCTGTCATTGGTTTAATTAATTGCTGTGTGCATTCACATGATCTGTAACTAATAAGAAGCTTGGGATTATTATGGTTTCTGTCATACATAGGTAGGGATAAAAATACTAGTTTTCTATTTAATTTGGTTCTGATAACACATCAAATATGTACACTAAATGCTTACAGTATATCAAACATATGTATTGGAAATGAGTTTTATAATCGATAATTTTGCTGATTCATATTTTTACTTTTATTATTGCTTAATAACTTTTTACTTTTATTATTTCTTAATAATTTTTTACTTTTATTATTGCTTAATAACTTTTTACTTTTATTATTGCTTAATAACTTTTTACTTTTATTATTTCTTAATATTTTTTTACTTTTATTATTGCTTAATAGTTTTTTTTTTCTTTTTAATTTGTAAAAGTGCATTGTTCTTTATTGGGAAAATTATAAAATATATGGCATGGTTCAGGAGGAAACCTGACAAGACATCCAAAACGGGGGGGTTCAGGGCTGTACACAACTACAGGACCATTAAGGCAAGAGAAAAAGGAAACTTTCCCCATCCCAAGGCAAGGGAATTGGGTTCAAGGGAAGACTTCCTTTGACCATCTTCACCTTGCGTTATACTATGCCTAATAGTGAGCAAGGGCCTTACATGACTATTTAGGGAGATGGGTGGGAAGGTGCTTGCGTTTTAATAGTGGCTTTCACCATTTTCACCTTTCGTCTTCGGCTTTGACCCAGGTTTTGGGCTGTTGGCTTGCCTTTTAATGGCGGAAATCACCATTTTCACCTCTCTTTGTCCTGGGCCTTGATCCAAGTTTTGGGCGGTTGAGCTATGGAACAGAAACTAGAAGGATTCTACTGGTAGTGCAAGGCATCACTATGCCATATTAGGGTTTTCAATTGCTTTAAATCCTGGGCAATTGTTAGGCTTAATAGGTGCTTTGAACTTAAGACAACTTTCAAACTTAGGTTGGAAATTATTTGCAACAATAATTGGAAAATTGGAATGATTAGCATATAAAAATTAATTTTGGATTTATGCTTTTTTTTATTTTATTTTTTAAATCGCATGATTGTTCTCGTTGGAAAAGAAAGTTGAGTACCAACTAAAGCTAGTGGTTGATTGCATTTTCGTAAAAAAACCTACAACCCATTTCAAATTGACAGCCTATTTCAAATTGACAGCCTTATGGCATGAAGCATTACCTTATGCTTAAAGCCTTTACTTCACTATCGGGTGGTTTAAAGGATTGCGATTTTTCATTTCTTTCTAGAAATGACCATAGTATATATATATAAAACATTACCTTATGCTTAAAGCCTTTACTTCACTATATCAAAGGTGGTTTAAAAGATTGCGATTTTTCAATTCTTTCTGGAAATGACTATAGTTTTTTATTATTATGATTAAATAACTCATCTACCTTTCGTAGAAGGCACTTTTTACTTCACTATATCAAAGGTGGTTTAAAAGATTGCGATTTTTCATTTCTTTCTGGAAATGGCTATAGTTTTATTATTATTATGATTAAATAACTTATCTACCTTCCGTAGAATATATATATATATATATATATATATATATATATATATATATATATATCGAGCTGGATTTGTGAACAGGGTAGTGCCCATTTTGTCTTCCTACTATGGATGATAGGAAGAGGTGACACGATTGCTGCGTGAATAGTGTAAATATTCTTCGCAATCGTCACGTGATATATCCGTAAATATTCTACTTGAATTAACTTATGTTTGGATCGTTTAATGTTATTCAATGTAGTAGGTTGAACATTGATGTAAATAGTATACCATCATCTATCATACACTTACTATTAACCGTTAGAGTGAGTTAATAATATTTATCCTTCCACACACCCCACTCTTTTAATCTACCAATCGTTCTAGATGTTTTGCGTTGATTTTTTTTAACAATTATATTGATTAAATACTTCTTAAATGTACCCGAGTTGATATTGCGACCCCTGTTTGGTATCAAGGAATGTTTAAATCTTTTGGTATCTATCCTTTGACTTCTTCCCCCAAACTCCATGTACCTAATAATTACGTGTATCGAAGGGGAAGATCTCAATGTTTTGGTATGTACCTAATAATCAGAAGGGGAAGATCTCAATGTTTTGATATGTACCTAATAATCAGATTTAGATCTTAATGTTTTGATATGTACCTAATAATTAGATTTAGATCTTAATGTTTTTAATGTTTTGATATGTACCTAATAATTAGATTTAGATCTTAATGTTTTTAATGTTTTGATATGTAACTAATAATCAGATTTAGGATAATTCAGATTCAATTTTATTGATAGGGTTTTCAAAAAGTTTAATATTTATAATAATAATTTAATTTTAAAGTTATTGTTAAGGGAAACACTAAAGTGATGTATGAGGCCTCTTTGTTTGTGGGATAAGAAATTATCAAAGTTTATGGAGGTGTACATATATTTTTAACCATTAATTTTTTAAATTATAATACTTTGTATTTTGGAAAATATCATCATTAAAAATTTCTTTTCAAAATTAAATAAAAACATATATTTTAAAAGTTGTCAAACAAAGTTTGTTCAAAGTTAACTCAGTAAGGTTTGAAAGTTTTAACCAAATCTTGGTCAAAGTTAATGTTAAATTTGTTTCTTAACAATGTGTAGAAGATAATGAGGCTTAGGAAGATAAGTTGAAGGCATAAAGATAAGATTATTTTATAATAAGAAATAGATGTTCAATAATTATGTTCTATTTTAAATAAACTATGAAATATATGAAATTTAAATATCTTTATAATAGAAAGATGTTTATAATCGAAGTAAGATAATTGAATTTAGTTTAGAATTTCTTGTTTTGAATAATTTTTTATGGAAACCAATTTTTTTATTGTCATAATCTAAATCTTAGTAGTAAGATTCAAATATATAATGGACTTTTGTTATAGGAAATCACAGAATTTCCTTCCACTACATTACATGGTAAACATATCTTTGACCATTTTTAATAATATAAAATATTTTTAATTATATTTAATTTCAAAAAAATAATAATATTTATTTTTTTTAGAATATTTTTAATGATTTTTAATTATATTTAATTAAAAAAAAATAATATTTAATTTTTTAATTTTTTTTTAATGATTTTTATATTTAAAAAAAAATCCTTATAAACTTTGTAGGTGATACATTGTTAATTAGTGTTTAGCCTAATACTCGCTAACAAGTTTTCATAGGGAATTTATATTTCTTTCCCTACTAAAGATTCTCTCTTAATTATTGGAATGTGAAGATTATGCAATTCATTATCGTTAAAGAGGGGAGGTGGGGATCAACCTCCAAAAACTTTTCCTTAAAGATTGAGTTGGGGCTAAATATAGAAATGTTGATATTACAGTTAAAATGTGGAGTAATGCTACGAAAACAAGTGCTATGTGGTAGCTTATCCTTGTTGCAAAAAACATTGATAAATTTAGGTTGCAATTGTATTTGTAGATGCAAAAAATACATTGTCAAAAGGTTGAAAAGACAAATTGCATATGAAACTGTCACAATGAGATGTGATACTTTAAGGTGATATATCACAAAAGACGTTGATGCATGTTTTTCCTAGAGTTACATGCTTTTTCAAGAGTGCCGATACATGTTTTTCATAAGTGCCAATGGACAAAATTTTAAATTTGTTGCAGAGGAAATGCATTTTTGACATTTGCTAATATGAATGTGTATCCAAATGTGTCTATATAAGCTATTTTATTCTAATAAGTATTATTTGAGTGTATTTTATGCATTATTTATTAGGTAAACAAGTGTAAATGTCTAGAACTTGTATAACACTATACACAAGAAGATGATAAGAAACATAAGTTTAAATATTAATATAGTCAATTTTAACAAAAAAATATTATAATTTCATTGTATATAATGAAGTTATTTTACAATACTCACATTGAATCCATTGAATATGCTCGTTGAGAACTTGAGACATTGATTTTTTTTTGAAAGTTTTGGGTAGCACTTTGTTTTGATTTCATAATTTTTTTTGATATGTATATGTTTTAGTTTCGTGATTTTATACATTCCATATTGATGTGTTTCAGTGTTATCGAAAAATAAAATAAAATCATAACATAATTTGAAATATGTAATATAAGATATTATTTTCGGGATTAACTGCGTAGTGTAAGTCATTAATCTATGACCCATATTCATATAGGGGCTTATCAGAGCTTCGTCCAACATTTTACGGAATCTAAAACAAAGGTCACATACCCAAGATATGCCAATTTTCTCCCACGTTCTGCAATACCCCCAACACTTAGTCAATATCACTCCTCTCTATACTAAGCCTCACTCCTCTCTATACCACCAATCCATACCTATCCATTTTCATTACTCTCCATTTCATTAGTCATTTTCCTTACTCTCCATTTCCTTAGTCATTTTTCCTTACTCTCCACACTCCATGCTTAGTCATTTTTCTTGCTCTCCTTAGTCATTTCTCTTGCTCTCCTTACTCCATACTTAGTCATTTTCCTTCCTTTCCATACTCCATTCTTAGTCATTTTCCTTACTCTCCATACTCCTTTACTTAGTCATTTTTCATGAATGTGGATGCGAGAGACCCCCCTTCACCCATCCCTTGACCTCCAACAATCCACAACCCACATTTCCACAATCCTCAATTTTCACCTGCATTTCTGCATCACCCAAATTGCACTCTCATGACTTAACTAATTTAACTGAGTTTTACACTTAGTTTTTATTGAGTCTTACACTTAGTTTATTTTTTGAATTTTGAATGCGGAATGGGGAAGCCCACATTATGATATTTCTACATCACTTAACCCCACAACCTGCATTCCCACAACTTCCCAACACTTAGTCATTTTTACTAAGATTTACTGAGTCCTACACTTACCCCTTACCCTGCAACCCACATTCTCTCAACATTCCCAACACTTAGTAATTTTACTGAGTTTAACACTTGATTTCCTACGTAATCCTGTTTTTCGATATTATTATTTTATGAAATTATTCATTATATTCCTAAGTTTTATCCCCTCCCCCCTCCTTTGACATATTGGGACATGTGCTAGTGAAGTGGACCTATCACATTGGGACACATGGAAATGAAGTGGACCTATCACATTGTGACATGTGGTAATGAAGTGGACTTATCCTTGGGTGACACTAGGATGATATTTGTTGGACATGGATTACTGGGCAGTGACTTGGCAAGGTGTTGGGGTGTCTTTCTAGTGTGCAAGAGAAGTCTAAGGGGTTCTCTTAAGGTCTTTTTATTCTCAAGGTATGCTATAAGGTTGTTATGTTTCTGTAAGGTTGTGAGGTTTTCGTATGCACTACTGTGAGGTTGTGATGCTGTCATATGATATGCTATGAAGTTGTGATGTTTCCATAAGGTTGTCATGTTTCCATATGCACTACTTGCTACAGGGAAAATCCCCCTATACTGGGTCTAGGTACAGGCAGAGAGGCAGAGCACTGACTTCCCTTAAAATACCATTCTACTCTTAAACTATCCCAAAACTATATACATGAAATGATGAGAGAGAAGAAAGAGAGTCAATAGGTGCACCTTTAATCCTTGCGGTTGGCACATACCTCTTTTGCTTCTTGCAACCTCCTAGATTGCGGGTCTCCTCCCAAATCTGACCTGCAAAAGCTTAGGAAAACAATGCTACAACACATACACTCTATACTTATCACTTTCAAGGTTTATATATAGACATAAATGCATAAATCAATAAATCATATAGACATAATGGTTTGGGACAAGAACGAACTCTTTTATTAAGTTTCAAGACAAAAATGATTACAACCTTTGTCGACAATCGCTCCATGAACCAGATCCGGGCTCCTCTATCGTGGCTCCAAGTGCATCGATACCATGCTTGCTTCTCACAACCAACTTATCACTTGGGAAATGAGAAAGGGTTGTATAAGGAGAAAGGGTTGGAGGGGAAGGTTGAGGCCAAAACTCAGAATATGATGCAAAACTTGGGCTAAGAAGGGGAAGGGATTTCGGTAGAGTTTTATTATTCTCTTTCTTATCTTGTCAAATGACACCCCAAGACCTCTTTTTATATGAGAAAAAGATGGTTATTCGGTTTGGGGATGGGCTACAAGGGGTAAAATAGTTAGGAAACCATTGATAGCCCGTAAACTTCTCCGAATTCCTTGAAATTATATATTTTTTGCAAATTTTGGAGCTAAACGCGGGCTAACCAAAATGTAGCTCACGTATGTACGCAAAATAACTATTATGTAGAACGCGTGTGTATGCGGGATATTAGTTATACATGACACATACGTTTTCCAAAAATGGTTTTTTTAATAAGAAGCCTCAGTAGTATTTTGGAAAAGTATCTAAGTGGAAAGGCCAATGTATTGTATGCATATGTAAGGCATTTTTGGACTATAACAGATGCCCCCTAATGTGTGAGGTCAGAAGAGAAATTAATGGCCGAAATACATTACCATATCTTTACCACTGGGAAGGTACAAATTTGAGTGAGCCCGAGACGAGTGTTCGAGAGCATACCATCTGCAAAACAATGATAATCTCTTCGAGGCGGGCATACCCATGCTCGGGATGAACTAAGCATGGCTTCCAATCAAGTACACTACAAATCCATGTCATATAAATGTCTATATAAAGACTAAAGTGTAGGCACGAGCAACACACAACGGATATACATCTCAAAATCATTTGAAGATATAGAAGTACAATATAATATGCATCTTCAAGAAGCATTGATGCCCGTGGCTGGAGATGAGGACATCATAGCTTGAGCAACAACTTCAAGATCTTAAAAATCTCAAGTAGGAGTACAATAGGAGTGTAAGACTCACTACCTTGAGGTCTTCAACATGCCGTCGGGGAAATACTGGAGGATCTCGATCATCAGGCACAAAACTTCATGGATTTTGAATTCGAACTTGACTGGACTCTCGGTATGGCTGACTCATGAAAGTCAAGAGATAAATTGCAGAATGGACGAATTAGGTTGGATAAAAATTCCCTTGGACAGCACGATAAAACGATGAGACTCAGGCAACGTAATATTGATATAATTCTATGATACATGAGGCATCACAAACTCTCCATATGTTTGGAAGAGTAACCAAACGGAGGAGGACACAACTCTATGTAGCGAGAACAACTTCCTAAGGTAATACTAGATCCCAATGCTTGGCGAACAAACATAAGGATGTACTTTGTCCAAGGGCGACTATCTTGCTGCCGAAAAAAGTGAATGTATATCCCGTCCCCTCTTTTTGGAATATATGAATTTTTTGTCTTTTTTGAAGTTTTAACGAGCTTAAAAAATAATAAAAGAATGCTACGTTACAAAGCAGGAACGAGTGTTGCAGGAAAGAAAACTAGTTCCAAGTGCATGAAACATACTGATGCTTAGTACAATGAGACATGTGCAAGATAAGGACACTCAGGAAAATTCCTCCATGGGTCAAGGTGTCAGATCACAAGGGAAAAAGTGTTGCAAGGCTTGCATTCAAGGAATACTTTGAAGGTTCAATTAATAGCAACATGAAGCTAACATTAGGCCAAAGACACAAGGATGAGACATGCGATGCGATTAAATATGACACAACATGACCCCTTCCATGTGAAGTTTTACGAGCCTAGAGAAGGTAAGCTCGGTGTTTTTTCACGTTTAGAGAGTTTGAAAACAATAAAAGAAGACTCCCAAGTGTTCCTTTTTCATAACTAGTCCAGTTGGTTTGAAAAAGGGTTAAACTTATATTGAAAATATGTCTCTTCAAAACCATTTTAACGAGTATGATAGAGACAAGATCACTCGACTATATTTTCAATTTTAAGGAGTCTGAAAAGAGCTTAACTATGGATTCAACCTTTTTCTAAGTTTAGTCTCCTTTGCCTGAAAAAGTATAAAATATAACTTAGGAGAACTTTCCCGACGATATAGGTCTTTGAGGCATACCTTTTTCCTGGATAATCTATTGGTCGGAAAAAGGGTTAAACTTATGCCAAATAAATATTCCTTCTGAACCAATTAATGAGTGTGAAAGGAACAAGGTCACTCGACAATTTTTTCATATTTAGGGAGTTTGAAAAGAGCTTAACTATGGACTCCGAGGGGGTTCCTTTTTCGTAAGTAATCTCCAAGGACCGAAAAAGAGATAAACCAAAACCAAGAAGAATGTCCCTTTTTAAAAAATTTAGTCCCTCAGGTCTGAAAAGGGGTTAAAATTATGCTTGAGAATACTCTCCTAGCTAACCGAAGCTCATAGGGCACACCTTTATTTGTAAATTAATCGTCCGGAACAAAAAAGGGGTAAACTATCGTCAGACAGATGTGCCTTCAAATTTGAGTTTGGCAAGCGTGAAGGGCAACAAGATCGCTCGAAAATATTTTTGAATTTTAGAGAGTTTGAAAAGGGCTTAAAGAAGACTCCAGGGGGGCTTCTTTTCTCAAGTAATCCAGATGAGACCAAAAATAATAAATGATCTCTCGTTAGATGTTGCTTTCAAATTTTAAGCAAACTTGAAAGACAACAAACCATGCTCTTTAGGGAGTCCTATGGGAATAGCCAATAATGATGACTAGAAATAAGAACGAGGCTTCAATACGTAATCATGGGGGGACTAAAAAGGACTCCTAGGCCTATGGAGAAAACTCATAGCATGGACTCCAAAATGAAACAAATGATCTACCTAGGGCATCCATGTAGAGGAAGGCTCTACCACCTAATTACGACACTTCTAAAGCAACAAAGGAGGTTCCATGTTGCACTTCAGTGGGATCGATCCTATGGAAAAGCCAAAAAGTCAACGATACACAAAATGCAAGGTGGTGAAAACCTAACCTATATGCAAACGTTGAAAAAATGACTTTTACCATGGGATTATGAAAAAATGACTTTTACCATGGGATTATATAAGTGTAACCTATCTCTAGAGAACATAAAACTAAAAGAACAAGTTCATCAGAATGACCCAAAGATCTCTCAAAAGGGAACTCAAGTAGCTACCAAGCCAAGAAAGGGGAAAAAAGGGACCAAATTAGGGCAAAAAGGGCCAAAAAAGTCTATAAATAGATGTGTACAACTCATTTTAACCATTGCAATTTAGAAAATAACCAAAAAGCTTAAAAACCATCTTCCTCAAAATGCGAATTCAAGGAGCTACAATGGACGAAAGATCCTCACACTTGGACCAAGTAAGTACATACACCTTTTTTTTTCATTTTCATTCATCCTTTTATGCTTAATTTAATGTTTGAAAGGTGTGTACCCTTGTAAAAGGGTCGGGCATGCGTGTACGCGGGTTGTCCATGCCCAAACCACGTATGTACATGAGAAAATTAACACTTATCCCGTGTACATACGTGACTGTCTTAAAGACAACCCGCATACATACGCGACTGTCTTAAAGACATCCTGTGCACACCTCTTTTAATGTTAAAAAAAAGTAACAACACGGGCTAATCCTCTCCAAATTTTGTGCAATAGGATGTATGTTCATTCACGAGAAAGGGAACATTAGGAGTTAGATGTCTTGGTGGAGGAGGATCCCGGGGCCATTGCCATGCCGAAACAATGTGTTATATGGAAATTCTTCTAGTGTCCGTTCATGAGGGCACAACCTAGACTGTTGAACCACTTGATAGAGTACTTACATCCAGACGTAGAGGCATTCATGCTAGAGGGTCAATCACTGACTCTGACAATAGAGGACATATACTTTTTGACCAACCTCTCTAGGAGGGGGGAACTAGTCAAATTGAGGACCTTTTCTCCAGGGCCATACAAAATAGATGACTACATTGTAATGTACTACGAGGTAGACACTGATAAAGTAGGATCTCAAGTGCCAATACAAAAGATCACTAGCCTCAATCTCTGGATTGTACTTTTCATGATTGGGAGGATCACAAGATCTACAACACTACATCATGCCTTCCATGCACAGATGCATTATGCATTTCAGTGCTTGGATGCCACTATTTTTTATTGGAGCACTACCATGCTTACTTGCGAGAAGAAACAAATCACCGACTATCGCAGAAGAATGAACAAGAACTTTGGGTTCAAGACTGTATTGTACGCTTTATTCTTTGAGAGAGTGCCTAGCCTTAGCCCGATGGAGATAGTACGAGGCCATATTACCTCCTTTCCAACATTGTGCAGGTGGGAAGCTTTGTTTTCGAGTACAATGCAATAATAGAATTCACCAGTGGAGTCACCAATTCTGCTACGGGGGAAATCCCCCTATACTGGGTCTGGGTACATGCAGAGCACTGACTTCCCTCAAAAGGATGTTCTACCCTTAAACTACCCAAAAAATATCTAAACGAAATGAAGAGAGAGAAGAAAGAGAATCAATAGGTGCACCTTTAGTCCTTGCGGTTGGCGCAGACCTCTTTTGCTTCTTGCAACCTCCTAGATTGCGGGTCTCCTCCCAAAGATGACCTGTAAAAGCTTAGGAAAACAATTCTACAACACATGCACTCTCTACTTATCACTTTCAAGGTTTATATATAGACATAAATGCATAAATAATAAAATCATATAGACATAATGTTTTGGGACAACAATGAACTCTTTTATTAAGTTTCAAGACAAAAATTATTACAACCTTTGTCGACAATCGCTCCACAAACTAGGTCCGGGCTCCTCTATTGTGACTCCAAGTGCATCAATCCCACGCTTGATTCTCACAACCAACTTATCACTCGGGAAAAGAGAAAGGGTTGTATAAGGAGAAAGGGTTGGAGGGGAAGGTTGAGGCCAAAAATCATAATAGGATGCAAAACTTGGGCTAAGAAGGGGAACGAATTTTGGCAGAGTTTTCTTATTCTCTTGCTTGTCTTGTCAAATGACACCCCAATACCTCTTTTTATATGAGAAAAATATGGTTATTCGGTTTGGGGACGAGCTACAAGAGGTAAAATAGTTAGGAAACCATCGATATCCCATAAAATCCACCGAATTCCTTGCAATTATATATTTTTTACAAATTTTGGAGGTAAACACGGGTTAACTAGCATGCAACTCGCGTATGTATGCGGGATAACTAGTATGCATAATGCGTGTGTACACGGCCTATTAGTTCAGTAGGATGTGTGCATTTTCCAAAAAAATGGTTTTTTAAGAAGAAGCCTCAATAGTATTTTGGAAAAGTATGTAAGTGGAAAGGCAAATGTCTTGTATGCATAGGTAAGGCATTGTTGGATAATAACAATGCTATGAGGTTGTGATGTTGTCTTATGATTTTCTATGAAGTTGTGATTATTCTGTGAGGTTGTCACGCTGTCCTATGCTCTGTTATGAAGTTGTGATGCTACTGTGAGGTTGCGATGCTATCATATTCTCTGCTATGAAGTTGTGATGTTGCCATAAGGTTGTGATGCTGACATATTCTCTACTATGAAGTTGTGATGTTTCTGTGAGTGGATGTTGCCATTAGTGGAAATTTGCGTGAATTTATGTTACTGTCAGTGGATGTTTCCATCAGTGATTACATTATGGGAATGATGTTATGAGGCCGCTTTCTAGGGTTTGAAGGATTGTGATTATGGAATGAAGCATGTGGGTGAAGTCAAAAGTACTTTGTGTATGAATATCTTGGATTGGTGATATATTATTAAGTTGGTGCTCAGTTGAGAATATTGGTGTCTTCATTCAACAGGTTGGTGCTTGTGCTTTAGGGAGTGGGGGATTCCTTCTAGTGAGAGCTGTTAAAGCCAGGGGGTTGGTGCCTCCTTCCAGTTGGTGTTGGTAAATCAAGGAGTTGGAGCTTCCTTCAGGTTGGTGCCTCCTTCCAGTTGGTGTTGGAGAATATTGGAAGTTGGTGCTTCCTATGAATGTAATCTTAACATGATATAAGAAAAACATTCTGTGGTTTTCTCCCGTTTGGGTTTCCATGTAAAAATAATTGTGTTATGTTTATGGTGTTTTGTGATGATAAATGACATTGTTAATGGTTAATGTTTACATGATTTTCTTAAGGTTAAAAATGGTAAAAAGTGATCAATACTAATTTACTCCCCCTTCTTAATGTTGGTGAATATTCCAACAATTGGTATCAGAGTGGGTTCCTTCATGAATAGTCTAACCATTGGAAGGAAGATCATGGATATTCATGAAATTTAATTTGCAGATGGAGTTCCATTATTCCATGGATTCAAAATTCTCTCATTGGAGCATAAGGATGAGAGAATTTTTACAGGCACATGGGTTTGACATTTAACAATCAGTATTAGATGGTTACACCACTCCAAAAGGCATACAAAATGGTGCTACAACAAAGAAGATACAAAAAGACAATGCAATGGAGTTGAACATAATTCTAAGGGGTTTATCAGAGTATGAAGAGAAAATAAACGAAGTTGGAAAACATTCATCAACTAAAGAGCTTTGGCACAAACTACAAGAAAACTACACAAAGGAATCAATCCAAGAATGTGTAGAAGATCAAAAGGAAGATACACCAAAGAAAGAAGCAACATCAAAGAAAATGGATGACATCCCAAATAAACATATAATTGATGAATCAAACGAATAAAAGGTGAAGGAACTCGAATCGAGTAAGTATTCTTGTGATGACAAATTAAATCCTTGTGACATTAGATGTACGTATGAAAATAAAAGCAGTTTTGACAAAGATAAATATGAAAGAAAAATCCACGCCTCAAAAGAAGAAGAGAATGATGAAGTAGAAGTTGAAGTATACCTTGAACGAGAACTGATTATTGCTCTAGATGATTTAATGAATGCAAGGGAGAAGAACAAAATGATAATGGAACAACTGCAGAGGTATCAAGAAAATAATACATTACAAGAAAAGAAGCTAAGTGAGACTGAAAATAATGTCATTATTTTAAAGGCACAAGTAGAAGTGGCTAAGAAGATTGAAGAAACATTGAAGAATCAATTAGAAGAGAAAGATACCCAACTATGCACAAAATTGCAAAATGCTATGTGTTGTTCCTGAGATTAAACTAAAGGCTCAAAGAGTAATGTCAGGCATCAAGAATGTTTAAAGAGAATGTTTTTAAAGAGTGCCTTTTCTACCTTTAGTTATATAAGAAGTGATCCTTAAATGAAATTAATAATAGGACATTACAAAGGCCGTATTTTGTTGTCTGAGTCACAATTGTAATATCAAATGGTGTGAGAGAAACTTACAAAACTATTAAACAAAGCAAGGCATCAATTGCAGAAGAGTCTCACCTTGTTGTAGTGGAAGAAAAGTAAAGAGCACACCCTTGAACAATATATGAAATGAAGTAATTCAAACAACTTGTAGGTCTTGCTTTACTTATAGTAAATACATAGGAAAAATTGCTTACTTAATGAATTGGCGATATAATGTGATTACAGTAGCCGTGATACTAAATTGCAATCAATCACTTATCAAGGATTTACATAAGGAAATTCAGAGGTATGGAAATACAGAAGAAACACACAACTCAAACCGAACGAAAATTAGAATCTCTGTCTGCACTTGTATTAATACTCAAAAGGGAGAGTTTTCTCTATTACATCCAGCCAGAAGAAACCTCCAGATTGGGCTCGAAGCACCCCCCCCATAATAGATCTAAAATATATCTATTTATACAAAATTTGTCTCAACTGAAAATCCGTTGGACTACCCACACCATCTCACTAAATGTGGAATACAATCCGAATGAGATAATAGTGTGCAAGTATTGTTGAGTGCTGGTGCTTCATTTGTCTGTTTGTTTGCTCACAGATGCGTTCGCTTTCCTTTGTTCTTCGAGCCGGGTACACATGTCTATCAAGGCCACCATAATCATTTGTTTACTGTCCTCGTCATTTGATTCCATTGCTATCTATTCTTCATATGAGTTTATTGGAAACAAAATATCAGTTGAAAATATGGGAGGAGGGATAATGTGGCAGGTATCTCAACGTTGGCTCATCATGCGATGGCTAAAAATTACGATAAAGTGTAACTTCTCACGAATAGATTGACGTGGGGACAAGTGTAGGTGGTGAGGTAAATGGGGTAACTGATGTGGAAGGTGTGACAGGCTGGAGGGTGAATGAGGTACATGATGTGGATGACAGGTGTTGCTCCAACATCCCTTTACATTTCTCTATTTTGTGGGGGCGCGAGGGGGTGGCTTGAAGTAACCCAATTTTCATCCCGCAATGCACCTAGTGATGCCACGTACCCCCGAGAGAAAACTGTGGTTTAAATTGCAGGAAATCCCTTCGAAATTAAACCCCACAAAACTTCTCCCCCCGCAATCGCTCTTAGCCACTGATCTCCATGATCCATTAAAATCCGACTGTCGATCTTCACAAAGTGAGATAAGTGTGCAAAGTTAAGCCGAGGTCACAACTCTTGGTGATATGTAGAGAAGATAGAGAGAATTTTGTGCAATTCTTGTCCATCGATCTGAGCGGGGGACATGTCTCAGACGATCCTTGTATTCAGATATTTCATACTCCAGGGGGGAGGCAAGCAGTGCTGAGTAAAGAAATTCTGAATACTCGAAGCCCATCTGGACCGTTGATCGAAGTAGACATGTGGCAAGAGATCCTATACTTCAGAGACTTAAAACTTCAAAGATTTGCACCTCGGAACACCCAAAGCCCAGAGTTCCGAAGTAAATCCTCATCGTTGAAATCAAGAGGACATGCGGCAGGAGATCCTGCACTTCGACGGATAACCATTTTGGAAGAAAGACAGACGTGTGAAGCGAGAACTCTCGAAGTCTGGAGTTCCGAAGTAAATCCTCACCGTTGAAATCAGGAGGACATGAGGCATGAGATCCTGCACTTTAGGGATAACCACTTCTGAAGAAAGCTGGATGTGTGAAGCGAGAACTCCTGAAGCCCGGAGTTTCGAAGTAAATCTTCACCGTCCAAATCAAAAGGACACGCAGTGCCATATCTCTCACTTTGGGGACTTAGCACTTCAAGAATTTGTACTGTTGTGCATCTTGGAACACCCAAATCCCGAAGTTTCGAAGTAAATCTCAACCATCCAAATCAAAAGCACACGCGGTGCCAGATCTCTCACTTCGGGGACTTATCACTTTGGGAATTTGTACTATTGTGCATCTCGGAACGCTCGAAGCCCGGAGTTCCGAAGTAAATATCAGTCGTCCAAATCAAAAGGATAGGCGACAAGAGATCCTGTACTTCAGAGACTTAGCACTCTAGAGAGTTTGTGCTCCCTTTTCTGCCTATTGAGCCCCTTCCCTGCTATATTTGGTCCCTTTCTTAGTTTATCCATCTTCCGAACTGATTTATCGTTCCAATAGATTTTGAAACCTGATCCATCAAGTTTTCTTGCAACCTTTCGTGGTGCCATAACCCTTAAGGAAATACGATTAGCCTGCCTGTAATCAAGAAAGGTCTGTAAGCTCTTCATTGAATAAAAAATGTTAATTGCAATTCAAATCATTAACTTCAGCCGAGAAGTTAGGGTTAAAGTAGCCCAAACACCCAAAATTTCTTCCCTAATGTTTGAACCTGGTCCACAATTTAAGGTCCATTTGCATGTCGACTGTTCATTAATCCTTAACATTTGTCCAACACCACTTTGAAGACCATTTAGTAGAGCGGCTCCATCAAACCACCCAGTTGTCATATTGTCTTTTGGTATGGGCTTTGTGGATCTTTAGTGTTTAACTTTCTCCTTTTGATCGAAAATGCCAACACCACCAAGAGTTCTACAGACCACTAACAGAATAGAAGGACTCCCAAAATTGAAGATAACCTTGTTGTGTTCTAACCAGGTGTACCAACTGATATAGGCATGCAGAGAGGGATACAAGTAATCCTGTTGATTCCAATTTTCAAAGAAATCGATCACTAAAGTTCCTTCCCAGCTAGTTGTGAGTGTTAGTGCTCTTTTGACTCTAGCCCAGACTTCAATAGTAAAAGAGCAATTTACCAGCAAGTGTTTTACAGACTCTCAATTTCTTTTTCACAAATGGCAGCAACTCAGCCTAGTCCAACTTTTGCGTTGGAGATTATCCCAAGTGAGTATTTTATTTTCCATAGTAAGGCAAATAAAGAGTTTTGTTTTGAGGGCACAATCCCATGTCCACAATTTCTTCCTCCAAACTCCAATAGTATTTTTCCATAGTTTTGAGGCTAGCGTAGAGTATACATTTCTAACTATGAGGAAGCATGAATTGTCTCCCCTGGTCTATTTCAACTCATCAGGTCTGTCGATAAGTTATAAACCAGAGCCAATCATGGATATTCTAAAAGAGTTCCATTTTGTAGCTTGATCTCCAGCAAGTCCGAGCTCATCACTTTCTAACCAGGAGGAGCATATCGTTCACGGTCGTAATACTTTGTTGGCCTGGTAAATATAGTGAATGTTTCTTTGGTTTAGGGAGGCTACGATATCTTGTGAAAAAATAAAGGTTTTACCCAAGCCCAAAATCAAGTCCTTGCCTAATAATATCGAGTGACTAGAACCAGGACTCCAACATAACTAATGTAACACAAGATGAAGAGACTTAAGAAGATTTCTCCATGTCTGAGATGCTAGGGTCATACAATTAGTGGTCGATCTTAGCCAGGTAGTCCTCGAGTCGTAGGGGAGATACTTATCCTTGATAAACCTATGTTAGATGTCATCCTTCATCAAGACTCTCCAGAGATTATTTTCCAACAACACCCTGTAGAAAATATGGATGTTCCTCAAGCCCCAACCTCCACAATGTTTGGGTCTTGTGATAGTCTCTCAACGGCAAAGGTGAAAATGTTGTTTTTCCTTACTGCTCGACCAAAGGAAAGAGAAGACCAATTGTCTGATCCGGTTGAGAACCCATGCCAAGATACTTTCCAAATCCATGCAATAAACAGGTTGGCTATCAAGGACAACTTTTATGAGAACATAACGTCCACCTAGGGAGAGCCAACGATTACACCAAAGATTTATCCTTTTTTCAAATTTTGAAATAAGCCAGTGTCAATCTTCTTCCTTGTAATTACATATATAAGGAAGTAGCCAAGGTATCTAAACCCTTCTGAAATTTCAACGAAGTTATAAGGGTAGATATCCTTGGAGGAGTCTAAAACCTCTTATTGAACCCCATAATAGTGAAAAGTAGATTTTTGAAGATTTATCACCAGGCCCGTCACTCTGCAAAATACACATAGTATCTTTTCAATCTCCTTTGACTCTTCTATCAAATCCTTAGACATTATGAGGGCATCGTCCGCAAAAAGAAGGTGGATAATCTTAATTAATCTGGACACCTTAAACCCGATCAACTTGCCTTCAACCTGGCCTTTCTTTAGTGATAAGTTGAGTCGAATGAACAAAAGAGGTGAAAGTGGTCAACCTTGTCTTAGGCCTCTGTCGCTCTGGAAGAAGGGAGTGGACTCCCCATTTATCAAAATTGCATAAGAAGTTGTGTTCACACAACTCAAAATCTAGTTGGTAGTTGGGAGCCAAAACCCGTTTGTAAAAGTGTCAATCTTAAGAAATCCCAGTTTATGCAGTCATAAGACTTCTTTAGGTCTAGCTTCAATATCATAGCTTTTAAATTTTCGAACTTTATACTATGTAAACATTCCTGAGCAGTATCGATTGCATCTAGAATCTATCTTCCTTTTAGGGAACCCAGTTTCTCATCAGATAAAGACCGAGAGAGAATAGTTATAATCCTAATAGCAATGAGTTTTGTAATAATTTTGTAACACGGATTGCACAGAGCGATATGTCTAAAGTCGCCAAAAGAGGTGGGTTTATTGACTTTACGAATTAACGCTAGGAAATTCGAATTGAGAGATATGATAACCTCACCTATTTTCCTGGATTCTTCCACTGCTTCCAGCAAATCTTCCCTGACCAAGTTGAAGAATCGAATGAAGAATTCGACCGTCCATCCGTCTGGCCCGTGACTCTTGTCCTTGGCAAAACCTTTTAGGACCTCATGAATTTCCTCTCTGGTACACGGTTTTTCAAGAGAAAGAACATCCTCTTCTTCGACTAGGCAAGGGAAGAGCGTTAAAGTAGAGACTTGATCCACAATGTTGTTTTGTCCTGTTTCCTTAAAGAAACTGTGGAAATATCTGGTAGCTTCTTTTTTCAGTGCCTCCTGCCCTGAGTGGACCAGATCGTTTTCATCCATGATCTCCCAAATATGCTTGTTGTTCTTTTTGTGGCTTGCAAACTGATGAAAAAAAATTGTATTCTTGTCACCACTTTTGATCCAAATTTCCCTGCTCCTCTGCCTCCACAGTTCCTCTTCAGCTTGGAGATGCTTATTGCATTCTTCCTCTAAAGGCTTTAGACGAAGATCCGACTCTATGCTCGTCATTCCTTTTGATTTTTGTTGGTAATAAAATTCTAGATCATCCTCAAGCTTTTCAAAGATTATATGATTTTGTAGTCTTTTTTCTTTTGCCCATGCCTTTACCCGAAGTTTAAGTTGTTTTAACTTCCAAACTAATCTCCTCTGAGCCCCGAATTCCTCCAAAAATTGGTGATCATTCCACACTTCATGAACTATCAATGAAAAGGCTTCATCTCTCAACCATATTGAATTTAGCTTGAAGGGATGAGCTACAAAAATTGAGTTAAATCCAAATTGTAGGAGAACATGTGCATGATCAGAAACAAAAGGGTAGGCTACCTGGGACCTGTATCTCCCAACAGTGGAAATGAGGTCCTCTGAAACATAAACCTTGTCAAGTCTCTTTGAGATTTCTTCCCGACCATTCCTATCGTTGCACCATGTAGGAACCACATCAGCCAGAAGAATGTCAACAAACCGGTTTTTCATGAAGATGTCTTTAAAATAAGCCGCCATCAAGTCCAAATGTGTTGAATCACCCCAAACCTCTCCTGCACTGACCGTAAAATTTAGATCCCTATTGTGAACTAACATTCCCCTACTATCCACGTTGTCCCAAAAACAACTTTCTCTCTGAGCATGGACCATAGACATTTAAAAGAGAAGTCGTTTTTTTATTTACTAATGGCGTACCCACAATTGTAGCTTTCAAAGAGATATCATATATCACACACTTACTATTAACCATTAAGTGAGTTAACACTACAATATTTATCCTTCTTACACCCACTCTTTTAATTCTACCAAATCTACGAGTCCTTGTGGATATTTTGCGTTGATTTTTTTTTAACAATTATATTGATTAAATACTTCTTAAATGTACCCGAGTTGATATTACGACCCCTGATTTGTGTCAAGGAAGATGTAAAAATCTTTGGCATTTATCTTTGATTACTTGACCCCCCAATGCCACGTACCTAATAATTACGTGTATTGAAGGGAAAGATCTGAATGTTTTGGTATGTACCAAATAATTAGGTGTGTTATAAAAGTGCTTAACAAATGTTCAAAGTCTTGATAGGGTTTTCATAAAGTTCAATGCTTTATAGGTCGTACAATGCCTAACACCGCCGTAGAATGCTTAACATGGCCATTGCCAGCTAAATACATTTAAGCAAGGTTTAAATACTATATATTGAATTTGATAATAATAATAATAATTATATATTTTTAAGGTTATAATTAAATTAGATATCAAATTGATGTATGAGATTTTTTATATAGGGATAAAGAATTTTTTCATGTAGTGATTTGTGATTTAAGTAATAAAGTTTAAAATTTATAAAGATATACATATTTTACTTATAAATTTGAATTAATAATTAAAAAAAAAAAAACACATGTTTTTAACTACAAATTAACCATATGTTAAAAATTAAAAAAATTAAAAAATAATAACTATACAAAATTATATATATATATATATGATATTTAAATTGTAATACTTTGTAAGATTGTGATTTGGAAAAAAGTCATAATTAATTAATTAATTTTTTTTTTAAATTAGATAAAAAAAATTAATAAAAAAAATATTTTTTTAAATTATTAAATAAAGTTTAATCAAAGTTAACGTAATAGCGTTTGAAAGTTATTAAGCAAATCTTGGTCAAAGTTAACGTTATGTTTGTTTCTCTATAAGGTGACGAGGCTTAGGGAAATAAGTTGAAGCCATAAATGTAAGATTCTTTTATAACAAGTGTTGCACGGCAACGATAGTCCCAGCCTTTGGTGAATTTGAAAATTCATAATAAAAATAATAATGATTTAAAACTAAATAAGATTAAATTATATAAATTGTAAAACTAAATAAAAAAACGTAAAACTTTTTAATGTTTTCAAGCCTGTAAGACCAGAAAACACAACATTCCGCCTTGCAAGACAAAAAAAACACAGGCAGATTTTTCATCGTAAATATATTCAAGCAGTTATATCGTTATATAGTTATTGGTTATGGACTGATAGGTGCTTATTAATGGCGAAGATATTTTGCCAAAAGCAGAGAAGGAAACCGTATTGATCCTGTCAAAGTCAAGTACTACTTAAAGTTTGGGAAATCATGTTGATTTTGTAAAAGTATTGGAGAGATTTATTTAAAAGTAGTTTAAAGTTTTGTCTTAGGTAAGAAATTGTTGGATCTGTAGATTTGGGTGGTT
>ML780088.1:98393-109634 GCA_009831015.1 Picea engelmannii | reverse complement strand
GATAAAAACAATTAGAATCTTCAAAGATACCATTCAAACTCAAATAGAGGATATATTCTTAGGGTTTAAGAGTGAATTGCAGACAATGAAGGATATGATTCAAGAAATGAAAAATCATAAACAAACAACCCAAGAAGGAGAGGTTGAAGAAAATCGCAACTTGAGAGTTAGGATTAAAGAGCTAGAAGAAAAACTAACCAACAATTTGATCATCGGTAATCTGGAAAACAAATTGGATATCAAACCCATCAAAGAGGAAATGAATAAGCTAATCAAACTGGACCATGAGCGTAATAAAAGAGCCTTCAACCTCATAATTTTTTTTTGTAAAAGAACAATAAAAGGAGGATATGCTAGCAATAGTAAAAGAAGAATTAAATAATAAATCACAAATTGATACAACTTACCTCATAGAAGCAAAGAACTAATTGATCACAAAGATAGGTTGATCCGTGTCAAAATAAGTTGTAATGACCATAAATATAGCATACTCAGTAAATCTCTGAGCTTAAAAGAGGTGGGAATATTTATAAATGAAAATCTCATTCCCGAAGACCAAGCTGAATTAAGTAAGGAGGTTCAAAAGGTAAAAGAAGCCAAGAAATAGGAAAATGAGAAATAATTAGAAATCGAAAAGCTATTGTTAGGGATAGATACCAAAAGGATAATAATAAATAGGAATTTTGGATACTCGGGATCTTTTTTTGGAATTGTCGTGACTTTCCATGGCTCAAAGGTCCTATGATAAGTTGGATCCTGAGTGATATTGATATTATTTGTCTAGTTGAAACTTGGGAGCATGAAGAATCTAAGGTCCCTAACATAGAAGGATGTGTCTTGTGGTTGGTATGGAACAAAAAGTCCCACCGTAAAGGGATAGTAGGCATAACTTGTTATATTAGAAATGTAATTTCTCCTCACATTCAAATTCATAAGATCAACCCTCTCAATCAATACTTTTGGATAGAAATTCCAGACACCAATGCTAAGAAGATGTATATAGCAATTTGTTGTTTTTCACCTATTAATTCTACTTTTTATAAGAAAAACAATCTAGGTATAAATTGTCCCTCTAATAATTTAGAACAAGATATTTATAGTTTGAAAAATGAAGGTAATATCCTCCTGCTAGGAGACTTTAATGCTAGGACTGCAACTAAACAAGCTACTCTTTTAAGCATTGATTCCAACCACAATCCTTTATGGCTAGATGAGGACCTTGTTTTATCTAATAGCTACAAAATAAGCTCTGAAGACTTAATTGAGAATTTGTTTGGTATTGAGTTGGTCAATCTCTACAGCTCTCAAGACCTAATAATTTGTAATGGAGTAATGAAGTGGCCAAACTCCAACCAGATGACTTGTATTCATGGGCTAGGTACTAGTGTCGTAGATTATTCAATATCTAATATCCCCGTTTCCAACCAAATAACAACTTTTGACCTTTTAAATGACCATGAACATGACTTTGATCATAAACCTTTAACCCTAACTCTACACTTTTCCATGCATACGAGTGTCATTGAAGAGAATTATGATAATCAAAGGCAATTGTGCTTTGACAAAAGTAAAGTTGACCTTTTCTTAAAGTATTTAAATTTAGTAAATTACATCTTCTAACTTATAAGGACAACATTGCATAACTCCATCATAATTTTACAACTACCCTTTCTGCTTCTATTAACAAGTTCTCTTTCGAGGTGTCCTGTAAAAAGAATAATAGAACGACCAACCCTTGGTATGATAAAGAATGTAAAATTGCTAGGAAAGTCATTAGGAATGCTTCTAGTGAGTCCTTAAAACTCGATAAGATCAATACGAACAAATCCCTAATTAAAAGGGGAAAAATGTATTATATCAATAAAAGGCAAGAGCAACTTTCAGAACTATCTAAGTTGGATCCTAAGAAGTTCTTGAGCCAAATTCTAAACTGCAATACTAAATAAAATAATATGAATCCATTAAGGGACTGGAATTTCTACCTTAAAGGTATTTATGAGTTCCCTAATGTCATGGACACCATTCCTATTGCCCCTACACAGGATGAAGTTTTTCTTTAGATGACATAAAGTTCAGGGTTAAGCGACTTGCAAATGGGAAAGCTAAGGACATTGAAGCCAAGTTGAAAATTTTAAAATCGGAGGGCCTATCCTTATCCCTCACATACACAAGATATTCAATTTAGCAGTCAAGCAAGGGTTCCCTAAACCTTGGATGCAAAGCCTGATTGTTCATATTTAAAAAAATGGGGATAAAAACGTTCCCTCTAATTATAGGACAATTATGATTAGCCTGATTTTAGCCAAGCTTTATGGAATTATTTTGGAAAAGAAGATTAACCTTTGGCTAGAAAGTCACGGTAAAAGAGATAAAGGCTAGGTCGGGTTTAGGAGATATCATTCAGCTATGGACCATCTTGTTACCTTTAGGATCATTGCAGAGGAGTTCCACAATACTAAAACCAATCTTTTTTGTTGTTTTGTTGACTTTAGAAAATATTTTGACACGGTTCCTATGAAAAACCTTTGGAAGAGGTTGGAAGAGATAACAATGTCTCTCGATTTGAGGGCTATTGCAATAAGGATGCATGAGAACGCTATTGCTAAGTTTAAAAACACTGAGGGCTGGTCGAAATAGATTAACTACAATATTGGAGTCAAACAAGGTTGTCCCTTGTCCCCTACCCTTTTTGGCATATACATTGACAAGTTATAACATTGCTTGGAAAAAGAAGGTTGTGTTGGCCCTACTCTCACTGGTATGGTCATCGATGTTCTTCTTTACACCGATGATATCATTCTTATGGCAAGGAGTCCCCATGATCTTGAAAACCAACTAATAATCCTCGAGGACTTTTGCTCCAATATGGGTATACTGTTAATATTGATAAGACTAAGGTCATGATTATTAAATCCAATAAGATCACTTATAACACCTTCGTATATGACAACAACAACTTGGAGGAATTGAATTTATACAAATATCTTGGATTTGATATTCACCACGAGCTCAACTGGAATTATAGCATTGAGAAAAGGATTATTGGGGATGTAAAGCTTATTATGGGCTTGAAAAAAAATGTAAATCAATCGATCTTTGGATTTTTGATAAGAAGAAACTCCTCTTTGAGACTCTTCTTACACATGTTATTCTTTATGGATGTGAAGTATGGGGATGTAGTACCTCTCGTAAATCCTGGAGAAAGATAGAGCAAATACAAAATAATTTTATAACCTATAATCTCAAAATTAAAGGAAATACACCCTATCCCATCCTCCTCTTAGAAGCAAGGCTCTCCCCCATTGAGAACACAATTATGACTAGATACCTAATGTATAAGAACAAGTTAAACAAGATGGAAGACAAGAGGCTTCCTAAAATTTCTTCAAAATCGAGTCGTAACCACCATCGACTCAAGCAAGGATGGCATAAAGATGCCCTATCTTGGCTAAATTATTGGGGAATCGTGGAAGACACCATTTTGCATAATAAAGATACTATTAAAAATATCATCAAATCAAAATTTAAGGAGAAAATGTGATGTCATAAAGATTTAGAGGAAAAATAAAATTAAGGTATTATAAGGATGTAATCAACCCTAATCTAGAAGATCAAAATTATCTATTTGTTTTGACAAGTGTAAAGAAAAAAATAAGCATTGTTAAGATAAGAACAAATTCTCACGAGCTCCATAGTGAAACTGGGCGTTGGTAAATTCCTAAAACGCCATGGGATGAAAGAGTGTGTCACCTTTGTGACACTAAGAAGGTTGAATATGAAAAACACTTTCTCTTAGATTGTCCAGCCTATACCTAGATTAGATCTCATTTTCAAAATATTTGTCACACTACCAACCTTCCTAACCTCTTTACTCAACAAAAATATGGTGATCTTGGAAAGCTTCTCTTAATGATTTTCAAGCACAGAAACAAAATTCAAAAGAATCGCAAGTAATCACTTACCCTCTTAAGGTCTGATAGACCAATTCGGTCTTATTGAATGTTAATAATCATTATCATTTAATTTTTTTAGGAATTATTAAAATTATGAAAAATAATTTACAATTATTTAAATTTAAAAGTATGAAAGATAATTTGTTTTAAATCATTTTTGTTGGAAAAAAATAGGCATTGTCTAGTTGTTCTACGGAATGACTTTTTTCGCTGGAATCCAACGATATAAATTTACACGAAACATTATTTTTTGTTGTTCAAAATCCATTTATGAGTGCATAAATGGATTCAACATGTTGAAAAACCTCTAGGGCACTCAGATTATACAGAAATAATCACTCAAATATACAAATCTAACAATTTCTCGTCGTATTTCAGACAAATATCCCCAGAAAAAATCATCATTTCGTAGAATGTTTAACCTACAACATAAAAATACATTTTTCTCTTTATTGTTATGTTCTAAATCATAATAATAAAATTCCATTATATTAATGTTTTAAATAATTTTTATTGAAAAGAAAAATAAAATTCTTTATTGTCATAATATAAATTATAATCTAAATCATAATAATAAGATTCCATTATATTGATGTTTTAAATAATTTTTATTGGAAAGAAAAATATTTTTTTCCTTTATTGTCACAATCTAAATTATAGTAATAAGATTCCATTATATTGATATTTTTTGTCATAGGAAATGACAAAATTTTCGTGCATACATGAATTTATGTAGTAACATTCCATTATATTGACTTTTATTATAGGAAATGACAAAATTTTCCTTCATGACATGACATTCTTTTATTATTTTTATATGGTTAACATATTTTGATTATTTAAAAAAAAATATTTTTAATAATATACTTAATGTTTTTAATAACATTTATTTGTAATTTCAAAAAATATTAATAATAATTTTTAAAATGTTTAGAAATGTTTTTATTTTGTAAATTCTGGATTTTTTTTTTTAAATATAATGAAGATATAATCAGAAAGTCGCAATGTTTATTTTTGTGAATGAACAAAATTAAGGATTTTTCTTATTGGGAAACTAGGTTGGAAAAAAGACATAATCATCCTGCCTTCCCTTTGGGGGGAAACTAGGCTTACAAAAATAATGAGAGTGATTATATGTTTGATTACTATCATAAGACCAAAAAACTTGAAAAGTCATAATTGAAAAAAAAAAGAAAAGAACAGAAGCCTGTGAATCATGTATGCTTGTTGGTCACGATTGGAGGGCCATCCAAAGGAATCTCTTCTACAATGGGGCAACCACCAAATTCGTTTTCATTATTTCTGGAGGAGCTAGAGTTGTTCGAGCTTGGTTTCTTGATCGAGAGGCCTGCGCTCTTGATAAAGGGATCCATCAACGAACTATGGTTTCTTGGAGTAGTCTCGGCATTTGGTTTGCTGGAATTATCCTAAGGAGCCGAGGGGATAGGGTGGGACACAGAAGGAAGACGACAGGTGTCGGGGGAGGGAGGAGCTAAAGGAGAGGAGTGGTGGGGGAGTGGGGTGAGCGAGGAGAACTAGGTGGTCTCTGAACAAAAACACCCAGGAGGTTGAGAAGGTGTGGGCGAGTAGGTTTTTTATAACCTCGTAACTGCAACGATGTATGGAGGTGTGTTGGGAGGCTGGGAGAGAGTCTGCAACTTCCTCTTCCCAATCCTCTAGTAGTTTTTGAAGAGAGTTGGGGACAGAGCGGTAGTATCCGTCTTGGTTGGCCATGACGGGCGGGAGAGGAGTTGTGGATGCGCACCCACTACGGTTACTTCGCCCCAAGGTGGGGGTGGCATGCTTGCGGGGAGGCATGAGTGAGGGATTGTGCCTGCAGGGCGTTGCGAGGGGGGAGAGACACCACCGTATATAGGGAACAAAGAGATCTCACCTGCAGAGAACAAAGAGCCAACGCTTGCAAGAAACAATGGAGGAATGTCAAGAAGGGTCGAGGCTAGCAGAGTGATAAGCGCCATGTGGAGGGGGGGTCAAATCAGTGGCCTTCAATGCTACCAACCTTTTCATGTGAGTGGACTGGTGCGACGTATTGAAGCCATGCAGGTGAGGAGCGGGAGTCGTTGGCAGAGTAATGGAACAACGTCTTGGGATGGGAGGGAGTTTAATTCGCATGAGGGGGGGGGGGTGAGGTGGAGCACATCAAAGAATAGGTTCATGTGCTGAGGGGTCTCGAGGTGCCCGCCAGGTGGACGAGGGTGACACCCGCATCTGGGGAAAATGTTTAGAAATATTAAATAACATAATGATTTATTATTATTATTTATTATGCATTTCTAAAGTTAATTTATTTTGAATATTTGGAGAAAAATGCATATTTTTAGTATATAAGATATATATTTTGATATTGAAGTAGTATTGGACTTTGTTTGCTATTTGTTTTTTCACTTAATCATATTTAAATTCATTTTTTTATTTTAATTTTTCTACTATAATCTAAACGTGTCGTGTATTGAAATCAACATTTTTTTTGTTTGCAATTCAATAAGAAACATTTTGGATTTATGGAATTACAGACATCTCTCCTTATGTTGGTATACTTCCTGGATGAGTCTTTGTCCCACCTCATCATGTATCTATAGGTGTCGGCTCCTTAGTAGTCCCTACTTGACCCTAGATGAGTCTTTGTTCCACCTCATCGTGTATCTATAGGTGTCGGCTCCTTAGTAGTCCCTACTTGACCCTAGATGAGTCTTTGTCCCACCTCATCAAGTATCTATAGGTGTGGTCTCCTTAGTAGCCCTTAATAATATTTTATGGATGGATCATAGTGTTGTAACCTATACTATCTTTAGTTCTCCTAAGGCAGTGATTACACCTCTACTATATCTAGTTCTCCTAAGGAAACGATTACACCAAGGAAGGATGTGTATCCCTAAAATGTCAAATATTAGCATTGCACAATTTGGTTACATTAAAGGGTATTCAATAATGTTGAATCCATTTTTACATTAAAAACAAATTAAAAAATACAAAAATAAAATATTTAACTTTCTTATTTCTCTACCAAATAACGGAATAAGAAATTGTACACCAATATTCAAATTAGACCAACAAGATTTCAAGTAAAGTGGATGTGGATATAGTGTTAAAAAAATAAAACCAAAAATAACACACTTCATATGGATGTGGATGGGACTTTGCTTATAAGGATTTTTATCATCGGTAGCGGCTAAGGAAGGGATATTACTAGTGCCCAATTTATTTCAAGTTGGACAATGATGATGCCAATTACATTTTTTGGTAAGGTAGTGGCTAAGGAAGGGATATTACTAGTGCCAAATTTATTTCAGGTTGGACAATGATGATGCTAATTACATTTTTTTGTAAGGTGGTGGTTAAGGAAGGGATATTACTAGTGCCCAATTTATTCCAGGCTGGACAATGATGATGCCAATTACATTTTTGTAAGGTGCTGGTTAAGGAAGAGATATTGCCAGTGCCAAATTTATTTCAGGTTGGGCAATGATGATGCCAATTACATTTTTTTTTTAAATGGTACACTGGAAAGAAGAAAATGGGTATGGCGAGTTAACCTTTTTGACAAAGTTGAATACACGAAAATATTCGAGCACGTGTAAGGAAAATTTCTCAAAACTCTTATAAAACTATGATATTTCACAAAACTCTTGTAAAACTATGATTCCTGAACATTCTGCTCCCACTGGTTTTGTTCGTGATACAATGTAAGTTAGTGTTTAGCCCAAAATCCCACAGAATGAAATAATCTTTAACAAGTTTTCACATGGAATCTATATTTCTTTCCCTTCCCACTTGATTATAATCATTGGGACACTGCCAAAGATTATCTCTTAATTATGGGAATATGAAGGGTATGCAATTCATTATGGTCATAGAGGGGAGGTGGGGATCAACTTCCAAAAATGTTTACTTAAAGATTGATTTGGGATAAATATAGAAATGTTGATGTTACAACTACAACGTGGAGAACTGTTATTAAAACAAGGGAAATAGTTGCAAAGAAAATAATCCTTACCTCGTTGAACAATTTGATTATGTTAGTCATAAATTGTAAACTTAATTATGACGAGGACCATACGGTAGCTTAGCTCAAGTGATTTTCAATATTTCTGAAATTAATAAAATATGCCTACAAGAAACTAGCTCAGGTATTCTACTATATTTGAAATTAATCAATAAATTTGAAAGAAAATAGAAGACTGAACACACGATGCAACTAGGATTAATTTCAGATTTCATTTATTTATAAACAACATATGGTCATGGCATCAACCTTGTACTTCCTGTCATGGCAACAATTCAGTAAAAAACACCCAACACAATTAATGACAACATAGAGGGCACATTTACCATTCTTTTAAGCATGCTCTTGGCATCAACATAATCCTCGTGGTATTATGCTAGTTAGAAAACACCTAACATACTTAATGTGCTTGTATTGAAAATGGCTATCGCATTATTAAACCTAGACACCTGGCTCAAATATATAATGCATGCAAGAATTGGTTTTCACCTAGGGAAGATAATTGGTGCTCGATGCACTGGGAACAACTCAGGGTAGGGTAGGTGAAGTGTGGAGAAGAAATAATAATTAATTTAAATGTATTTGGTTCCACACAAATATTCACCAGGATTCAGGAAAACCTAGACACCTAGATCAAATATATAATGCATGCAAGAATTGGTTTTCACTTAGGGAAGAGAATTGGTGCTCAACACATTGGAAATAACTCATGGTAGGGTAGGTGAAGCATGGAGAAGAATTAATAATTAATTTAAATGTATTCAGTTCCACACAAATCCTAAGATTTGGGCTCCACAAAAGTAAATTTATAGAGGATATTCTACGTGGCTTTCTACTATACAAATGCGCCTCATTTTGACTTATATATGTGCACCCCTTTAAGAACCTTTTCTAGTTTATTATTTTCCTTATAATTGGGTTATGTGAAGAAGCAATGCCACTATTTTGGCTATATTGAAATGGTTTTGTGGTTCTGTTAAGATGTGCAGCTTCAATGTATGGGTGTATATATATCCAACCACTATTCGTTATGTATCTTTTACAAGATCTTAAGTATAACATCTTTTTAATTTGAAACCTTGTAAAATAATGCTTAAATTTTGGTACATAGAACTCAATCCAATGTTTGTGGATAAATATCTTATAATCTTGTGCATATCTAATAATGTATATAATAAATTTATATAATGTTGAATCCACTTAAGACCTTTTCATGTAATATGTTTTCTTTCACCTAGGACCAGAACCAAGCAAAGGAAAGAGCACCTTGACTATTCCTAACAGTGTGGAACCCAACATAAACTCTTCATTGAGCACACAGATGGTAGACATGTAAAAATGGATCTAACACAATAAACCTTGGTCACTTCAGCCACAAGCCATAACCACAAATTCCACTTGCCTTTTTAAATTTATTTCTATCTCCTTTGAACCCCATCCGACTTAAATATAGTTATCACAACAATGAACACGATTAGCTCATGCAATCATTTACAAGGATCAATTAACAAAATGAAAAGCCTTCCTTTTTAGTTGAGGGGCCATATGCCTATATGTACTTTATTGTGTATATGTAATTTAGTTATGCCTACCCAAATCAAGCACGAGTGAGTCGACTACTTTATAATCTGATCACACGTAGTTTCTCTTTCCAAAAAGTTTTTTTTTTTGCGTATTGCCTCTCGACTAGGGGTTGTTGTTGTTTATGGTTTAGAGATGAAGATTTAGTTATTTTGTTGTTGTTTATGGTTTAGAGATGAAGATTTAGTTATTTTTTGTATGGAAACTTGGGAGATTTCGTTCTTTCATAAATCAGGTTTTACAATCCAATATCTAGTTATGATGTTCAGAGAGTTTTTCTAGAATTCTCTATCACACTAGAGTTTGGGATTCTTTGTTGTGAGCTGTGTATTTATAGTCAATGTTTTGGCATGTTTCCTTGCCATTCTGTAACAAGTATATTTTCAGGGTTGAAGATTGATTAGGTAGTCATGTTTTACACAGTGTTTTATTTATAAAGGCATCATAATTTAAACCCTCTATCAAGTAAGAAGAAGAGAAATAGGCACCTTCTTTGATCATATCCTAATTAGACTAGATATATTCTTTCAAACAAAACTGCATAAAAAATACACTATTAGTATCAGAATTTCAAAACTGCATAAATAATACACTATTAGTATCAGAATTTGGCACATGAAAATTGTGTTGCTATCACATTGGATCAATTATGCTTAAGGTACAATTTATTCTCTTTTCAATAAGTTAAACATAATTTCTTATGTTCACTTTTCATTATGCATGAATGAACCAAAGACATTTTAAAAATAACCTAAGTCTTTAAAAGTGTGGATCATGTTAAGGTGAAAATTCTAGTTTTGTGATAATGTGGAGGTGCTATTAAAGGTGCTATGTGCTAGTACGATTTCCTATGTAGAGGAGATACCCCTCAATCATGTCTCTTAAGAAAAGGAAGGTAGTTTGGATGTAACGAAGATCTAGAAAAAAATACGTTATAAAGTCGAGATATGGAACTTATGGTCCAATGAGTTATGTACTCAGAAAACTTACCAATGGGTTGTCTCCTTTGAGTCTCACACCTGTTTCTCCAACCTCAACAAAATTAACGAGGAGTTGGTGAATCTCGTCCTAAGCCATGGATAACTGCTATGCAAACATGGGTTGTATGTTGGTTTCCAATTCCCATCTTTATAAGACTCAATTGCAGGATTGCAACATTGTGGAGTCTGGCATGGTGAGGTGGCTCCCAAGTCCATAAGGCTTGATTGCAGGATTGCAACAATGTGGACTCTGAGGCGGTGAGGCGGTCTGTCATCTGAAGCATTGTCAGAGAAGACACTACAATGTTCTCATAGACTTCATTACAAATAGTAAAATCCTTCATAGAAATGAATAAGAAATTTGAATTTTTTAAATCATTACTTAATTACGAGAATTAGTGAAAACAAAATTGTATACCCAAGGGATTTATGACAAATCATATATAATTGAATGAATGGAAAATTTGATATTTAAAATTTCATAAATATGAAATTAAATTTGTTTTTGAAAATAAATCAAAATATCATAGTATTTCGATAGAACTTAAGAAAACTATTGCAGAGTTGTATGAAATAATACAAGGTCAAAGGAATTTGACCACAAAGTGGAAATTATAATCCCTAGCAGAGGCAAGGACTAATAATACATAGTAAAATTTTAATTCAAATTTTAATTGATTTAAGTTTACTTTTAAAGAAATAG
>ML780088.1:71240-82153 GCA_009831015.1 Picea engelmannii | reverse complement strand
CCACCGAGTGATTTTGGCATTGTGATCATTTCCCAACTAGCAAGATGAAATCTTGAAGGCTTTCTAGCCCCCTTCCAGAGAAAGTTTGAAAATATTTGATGAATTTTAACCTTGATATTTGTAGGGACCTTTGCTAATGTGAGCTAGTAGACTAGAAGATTTTGTAAAATAGATTTAATGAGTATTAGTTTGCCTCCAAGTGAAACCTAGCGATAATACCAGTTCCCAACCCTATTCTCAATTTTCTATAGGAGCCAAAACTAGTCAGAGAAAATCTATAATCATTGGGTTCTAGATGAAACCCTAAATATTTCATTCCATAGTCTAAGGGGGGCTATAAGAATGCCAAATAAATTTTCAATACTAGATAGCTTCTTAGACTCGCAGTTATTATGAACAAAGATTTCTCACAATTTACCTCCATCCCTAAATCCTGACAGAAGAGATTAAGTAACTTCTTAAATTCATCCCATTCCTCTAATGATCTGATCCATAAAATTATAACATCATCTACAAAAAGAAGGTGAGTTATGGATAGATCTATAGCCACCTTTATACCTATGATTTTTCCTTCAAATATAGCATTGATCATCAACCTTCTTAAACCTTCCACCAATAGAAGAAACCACAAGGGGGGCATAAGGCAGACTTTTCTAAGGCCTCCATAGCTTTTGAAGAAACTTTTTGGAGATACATTGACTAGAAAATAAAATTTTGGACTTGAAACACATCACATAATCCATTAAGACACCTCCCACTTCATGCCTGTTTGAATCAGAAACATGCTAAGAAAGTTCTAGCTGACTTTATCATATGCTTTCCTTAAATCCAACTTCAAAATTAGAGAAGACATTTTCTTAGACTTAATTGAGTGCATGCATTCTTGTGATAAGCCTACCACATCAACAATTAACCTATCTTTCAAGAACCCAAATTGCTCCTTTGAAATGCGTAAAACCAACTTGTCTTTTAACCTGGAAGCAATGATATTTGAGATAACTTTATTAAAAAAGTTACATAGAGAAATGGGCATGTATTTATTAAAAGAAACATGTTTGTAATCCTTTGGGATAAGAGCCACAAATGTGGCATTTAGAGATGCACTAACCTTACTTGAAGTCCTTGATTCCTCTACAACATCCATCAAGTCATTTCCCATTAAGTCAAAGAAATGATGAAACAACTCCTGGGTCCACCCATATAGACTTGGACTTTTGTCCGTGGGAATTATTGCAACTACAGTTTCCACCTCCTGTAGGGTTACTCTTGTCTGTCTATATCATTACTATCTTCTTCCGAAAACAATCTTGGTATTTCCTTTATCACATGGAGTTGAGTGAGAGTATCTTCCTTATCCTTTGTTGAATATATAGACTTTAAAAAATTAAATGCAACAGAGCCTATGTTTATATGTGAAGACTGGAAATTTCCTTCCAAGTCCTCTATGTCCCATATGGTATTAAAGTTCTTCCTAAACTAAACAAATTTATGGAAAAAAATTGTGTTTCTGTCGCAACTTTTTAGCCAGACAACCCTTCTCTTTAGACGCCAAGATTCTTCTTCAATATTAAGAATATTATATTTTCTCCTTTCAAGAGATAATATCATATCCTTTTCTTCAGGAGAAAATTTTTGTGAGGTACATTGTAAAAAAACCTCATCCAATTTTTGTTCTAGATCCTTGAGTTCTGTTTGGTGCATTTTCCTTTTCTCTTTCTTCCAGAGTACCACAACTTCTTTCAATTTCTTGATTTTTACCACCAGAAAATTAATAGATGATGTATCTTGCCCCGATACCATGGCATTCCACGTCTTGTGCACCATCAAAATAAAATCAGGTTCCAACAACCATGCATGATTAAACTTGAAGGGATATTGATTTGTCTCTTTGTTTTCATCAAATTGTAAACATACCGAATTATGATCCATGAGGAAAGAGTTTATAACCCATGATMTTCATCTAATCATTCCCCCGTAAAGGTTTCATTCACRAGGAATCGATCTAACCCTTTTGMGATTCCTTTTGATCCAGGGAACCCATTTCTCTAGGTTGGAGAGATCGAGCTTGGTGCTATATCCACTACTCCTGCTAAGTCAAAAACAAAGGAGAGGTAATCAAATAAAGGGTTTAATCTTGCATGTTCCCCCAAACCTCCCTAGAAGATAAAGTTATATTTAAATATCCCCCAATTATTAAACCTTCATATTTAAAAAAACCATTATCTTCCAAGGGCTACCAGAAAGAAGTCATGTCTTTGTAGGGTCCATATATGCTCAAGAGTTTTACAGGATTTGAAAGGTATTTTAAAYGACCTTCTAACAAAATTCCTGCACAAATTTGAAAATCTTGTAGATATGCCTTCATCGGATTCCAAMTAGATATCAAGCCATCAGAGAGACCATTTGAGTCTATTTCCACACAATCCCAGTTAGGGAAGCATTTCATAAATAAATCTTTTTCTTTGATGTTGTCTACCATAGTTTCCTGAAGAAAAATGATGTCGGGGTTGATAGATTGTAATAACCTTTTTAGGTTTAACATTTTTTGGGCACCCCATACCCCATGCAATTTATAAGACATGAGAATCATTAAGAAACCCCCTAGGCAAGTTTCTATGCTCTAAGAGCCCTTGGGGACTTAAGAGGTTCAACAAGAGAAGTATCATAAATAGGGATGTGAGGTGACAATCCTCCTTCAATGGAACCTATCTCCTTTTTCTTTCTAGTCTTATTAACAGGTTTCTTCTAGATTGTTACATTGTATCTAACCCCAACCTATTTCACAACCTCCAAACTATTGTGAATTTGTAGTGGGGTTTTGGTTAAAACTTCTTTGAACAAGGGAGTATCCAAAATATAGCAATCTTATTTTACTAAGAGGTCAATATCATCATCATCCTTCATATTATCCAGCTGACTCACAGTTCCATTCATGATCCTTTTATTAGGTCTCACATTAGGAGAGAAAATCCCTAAATCCCCTCCAATGGAAAGTGATCCAGGATCCTCTCTATGAGAGTCAACTAAGGGAGGGACCTTAGAAAGAACTGGAACTTCATGGGAAGAGCCCCCGTTTCCTGTATCAACCAACAAATCATCCTTAGGGGAGAAATCCATAGGAGAGCACTTAGTTAAATCCAAACATTGAGGAGATGAAATCCCTTTTTCTTTATCAATCAACTGATTTCTACCATAAATACACTCAAATCTCTTCATAATTAACTCCCAAAAGCCATCAAATATCTCCACAGTCAATTATTCATGGTTAATTAAAGCACTGATATTGTTTTTTGATAAAGAGTTAAAAAAAATGGGAAAAAGGTATGCATCTTACCAATGGATGATTCTCATTCCAGACATACATGAACTTAATGTTCCAGAATTGAATGTGTGTTTGTCCTCACTGGGAATCACTTTATGAGCCTGGAATTTTCTTCTCCTTAATCAACTTTGGGTTGTTTGATTTCAAGTTTCCCATCTGCCTGCAAAAGTGGCAACGAAAGGGCTCCCTCCAATGATCCAAGACCTGAATGAATGATCTAATTTATGTGACTACTTATATATCTTCAAGAAGCCCTAGATCCAAATCAACCTCCACTAATATCCACACCAACCTTTTATTATTCCATCGGTAGGACTGTGCATTGAAAAATACAAATTTCCAACTGTGTTTGTTATTTCTTAAAAAATCCTAGTCACCCAGAGTTCAATAGGGAAATATGGGAGAAACATCCATACACATCTCTTAGAAAAGGATTCTAAGTAGGGGTTAAATATTGGTTCCCACCTCTTGAGCATTAAAACCCCTCTGCCAAGAATCCAAGGAAATTCAAGTATTTTTAACATATCCCCCACCTCTAAGAAGTGAAAAACTATCCAATGATTAGATGGAAGGATAAATATCATACAATAACCTACCCTTGGTTTCCAGTAGTCCCATATCCACTGCTTAAGCTTAGGTTTTTTCATCTTGATATAAATTTGTTTTCCCGCCAACGCCTTCGATGACAAGTTTTCCACCTTGTTCATTGTCATGTCAAACATTTTTTGAGGCATTTGAGCTTCGTTGATTCTCCTCGTAATTTACCCTTACCAATCTATGTTTTTCCCAAATTATTCAACCCATGTTTGGAATGTTAACATACATTGCTTGCAACATGTTGAACACTACCTACTTCCATCCTCACCTCATCAAGTGAAGAGGTACCATGCCTTATGTCAACCAGAGGCGGATTCAAATATGATTTTTCATTCACGTGTCTACCCATGTCTGCTCCAGATTGCCTCTCATACATATCTCTATATGCCTTTTCAAATTTGAAAATACCTTCCTGAGCCCACAAAGTGTCCTCTTCCTCCCAATCCATATCTAAGAAAACTACCATGTCTGCTGAAATTTAGGAAATCACCCAGGCCTATGAAAAACTACCATGTCTTCCATGTCTGTAGGTGGACCCTCATGCTTTCCAAGCTCTAGCAAGCAAAGCCCCCATGCAATTGTATTCAATCCCCCATGCTTCCTGACCTCTTTCCATACCAATTCCATGTTAGAAATGTTCTTCCATGTCTTCCATGTCTGTAGGTGGACCCTCATGCTTTCCAAGCTCTAGCCAATAAACAAATTGATACAATTGTGATGAAGTGACTTTGTGTAAAGTATGTAAAACATAATATATTAACTGCATAACATAATGTGGTCTATGATATGAAAAGAGGAGAAGTGAGAGGAACCTTTGAATAAAAAGAGAAAATATTCAATTCAAAGTCTCCGACCATGGAGGCACCACAAACGTTGACATGCAAAATGCCTTTATTATTTGAAGGAACATATGCCTCATGCAATCAAAGTTATAAAATGTATTACGTTTGATTTGGAAGAGGTTATTTTCCACCATCCAAGAATTTCCAACATGTAGGAGGAACTCATGATCTTGAGAGATAGAGGGAGATGATAGTGAACTAGAGGATTTGGTGCTGGGAAATATGAAAATATTGGCTAAATATGAGGAAGAATCTATGATCGTGGTCATAAAAAATAAAAATTAGAATACCTTCATGTAGAGGGTGATTATTGAATACAATTCAGTTAAGATTTTTGTTAAAGTTAATTGATAACTTGGATTTTTATGGTTTGAATTTAAAACTTGTTAAATGGATTTTTTTTTGGAAGAAGTAAATATATGAAAGAGAAATGTCTAAATTTATATTGTAGGAAAATTTTATTTTTGAAGTTTTCAATACTTAAGGGTTTAGCACATTTCTCGACTTGATGAGAATTGTGACCTCAAAACGATAACTCTAGTCTAAAATATTCATATTTTTGGGTCAAAAACACCAAAATCAACTTTCGAATCGAAAAGTGGTGTTCCATAATCACCCTTTTTTCCAGGGTTAAAATTACAACATTTTCCACCATGGCCTTAAATACCTATAAAATTGCAAATAAAAACCCTAAAATCGGCCCCCCAAATAAAAAAGTGACGCTCCGAAAATCATCCACTAGAGAAATATTTTGAGGTGAAAAATGGATCTCAAAACAAAAAAATGTGTTATCAACAACTTTAAAAGAACCAAGAGGACTCAAGATGATGATGTCAACCATAAGGATACATAGTTTTGGAGAGAAAATAAAATAACCTATTTTTTAATTGTATTTTCGATTTATTTCCTTATAGGTTTACTCAAATTCCAAGTGTAGCCACTTGGTTGCATAATTAAATTTCACATCCGATGAGTACCAAGTATGCATACTTTTGATAGACCCGCAATGAAATAAACTAGAAATACTTGAAATACACATTTTGTTCATTTATTTCCAATTTATCTCATTATGGTCTATCAAAATCATGAGAGTGGATACTCGTTGGATTCAAAATTTAATTCTTCATCCAACGAGTTCTTACACTTGGGATTTGACTAAACCTATAAGGAGTTGAGTCCCAAATACAAACAAAAAAAGTATTTTTACTTTTTCCCTTTGAAAATTCATCTTTTATTTTATTATTTTAACTATTATTTTGTCATTTTCTTTAGGAAGCCCATTTTAGACATCAAAATTTCTCTAATGTCTTTTTTTCCAAGGTTAAAATTACAACTCATTTGAAGTTGTGGCCTTGACAACTGGTATCGTTTTGAACATAACCATAAAATTGACCCCGAAATGAAAAAGTGGTGCTAGTATTAGGGAGAGCCCCCTCTTCCCCTTTTCCCAACATCCTTTTTTTATAACAAAGGTCGTACTTTAAAAAAAATTTATATATAGGTTTTGTATAGTCGAGATGTGGTATTTAGATAAATGAACGATGTTGTTAAACAAGAAGTCCTACCAAGTAAGGAAGAACTAGATAAAATAGAGTTTGATTTAAAGGAAGTCCTACCAAGACAGAAGAACATGAATCAAAAGAAGAATATCATCATACTCCAGTATTGAGGAGATCGGTTCATGAAAGAAGGCTACCGGAAAGGTATACTCCATCTGATTTTCATTCAAATTTTTCTTTGTCTATTACGATGATGATCCTAGAATTGTCAGGGAAGCAATGGATTCAAAGGGTGGAAAGCTCTGGAAAAAGGCCATTGATGAAAAAATGGCATTCTTGGATAAGAATGAGGCTTTGGATCTAGTGGATTTGTCAACTGGAATAAATCCCATTGGAAACAAATGGGTATTTAAAAAGAAGTTGAATTCAGAAGAAAAAGTGGAGAAATACAAAGTTCGATTAGTAGCAAAGGGTTATTCCCAGGTTGAGGGAATTGATTTTGGTGAAAAATTTTGTTCTATTTCCAATTAACTTCTATAAGATTTATGTTATCTGTTGTTGTTGCATTTGATTTTGAAGTAGAACATATGGATGTGAAGACAACATTCCTACATGGGGATCTAGAAGAAGAAATATATATGAAACAGTGAGAAGGCTTTGTTGTGAAGGGAAATAAGGAGTTGGTATGAAAGTTTAAAAATTCCATGTATGATTTAAAACAATCACCAATGATTTGGTATCAAAATTTGATACTTATATGCTGGGACTTGGCTTCACAAGAAGCAGAGACAATCACTGTTTGTATTTTAAATTAATTGGTGATCATTTGATTTATTTGGTCTTGTATGTGGATGACATGTTGTTAATAGGAAACAATAAAAAGATTATACAAGATGTGAAATCTCAATTGTCCTCTAAATTTGACATGAAGGATCTCGGTGCTTAAAATTTTATTTTGGGCATGGAAATTAAAAGAGATCGGAAAAAGAGGAAACTCTGGTTAAATCGGAGAAAATATGTCGAGACAATATTGCAAAAGTTTAATATGCAAGAATGTAAACTGGTCAAGGTCTCTATTCCTGTTGGTTTAAATTTATCTATGGATCAGTGTCCCAAGACATAGGAAGAGGAGAAGGACATGTCTCGTGTTCCATATGCGAGTGAAGTTGGAAGTTTGATGTATGCAATGGTCTATACTAGACCAGACATTGCACATGCAGTGGGAGTTTTTAGCAAGTATATGTCAAAACCAGAGAAGGAGCATTGGACAACAATAAAAAGGGTTTTCAGGTATTTGCGTGGAACTGCTAGCTATGGATTGTGCTACCAACGAAGACCAGGATTGGACATAGTGTTGGACATACATGGATTTGTGTATGTAGAATAGGCTGGAGATATGGATCATAGGATATTTACAAGCGGGTATGTGTTTAACTTGTTTGGAGGAGTAACCAGTTGGATGAGCAAAAGACTGGTTGTAGTAGCACTTTCAACTACATAAGTTGAATACATGGTAGCCATTCATGCAAGTAAAGAAGTAGTATGGTTACAAAGATTGTGTTCAGGTATCACTTATCATTCAAAGACAAAGCATATTTTTATTAAATATCACTTTGTGAGAGACATGGTTGAAGAAAAGAAAGTGTTGCTAATGAAGGTGGACACTTTGAAGAATATTGCAGATTCATTAACAAAATATGTGAGCAATGAGAATTTCTCTTGGTGTAGAGGATCCATGGGCATTGTTGCCCTGGATTGTTGACTATGTAACCATGTAACACCCTTGTATGTAAAGAAAATAACAAGTGGGAGAATTTTAGGTATGTGTTATATTCTTTGCACGACTAGCTCTAGTGTGTGCTACGTTGCATCGGGCGTGCAGGGTGGCGATATCCCCCTTATGTGGGGGTTTGGCGGCAGTGGCCCCAAGAAATATTTTTTCCTCTAGAACATGTCACATGTTTTCCTCGTTTTTCATGTCACCTCAATTTTCATGTCCATTGTTGGACGGTTTTTAGGCACATGGTTTTTTCTGATGGTTTTCTATTTCCGGTTAAGGAATTATGGTTTTTGACTAATCCAGGTCATTGGGTTAGGTTTTTGGATGTCGTTGGCTCCTATATGTATATTGTATTGTAAACAATGTATCACTATGAATGAATATAGAATATGTTGTTTTTCTCGGTTTGGGTTTCTAGGGGAAAAATCTCTATTTAATGTGTGTATTTGACATTGTATATTTTGTGTTCATTTATTAAAAATATGTTTGCAGTAAAATATTGTACAAGGTTAAAATCTACATCCCACCATGTCAAAGCAAGGCCTTCAAGCTTCAATTGAACAAAATAATATTGTGTTTTTCAGTTACTTCATGCACGCTAAAGTATACTTCCATATGTTTTATCCATTGGTTCAATCTGAAAGCATCCACTTCCCCAACATAAGTCTTGATGAAAAATTACATGTGTCTTATTGTAGTTCCACTCTCCTATATCTGGCTCAGTCTTATGTTGTCTTTGGTTTATTCTCTTCCTTCTTGGGGCCTTCATGAAAATTATTTGTTGATGGTGTTTCCTTTATCTTTGTTGTCAATAGTTCTGACACCATGGATGTCAGTGTGGCTAAACTATGCTCAAATTGATCCAACCTAACCCTGGGATATTCTTCCTCTTCTGCTTCATAATGTTCCTTTAACATTCTTGATGCTCTACTTTGCTCTAGCCATGGAAACAACTCTTCTCCACTTCTGTTATAATCATTGCAGGTACTTACCATAAAAGTCTACTAAATGCATTTGAAATTCTGCTTCGATACCATCTAATGCATAAACAGGAGGCTTATAGTGTCACCATTTCACCAACATGGAAGCATATGTAACAAATATATCCTTGGCTCTTTAATGATGGGAAAAATACTCGACCAACCAAGCCGCAATAGAGTCGGTCCAAAATACTAATTAAGTAGACTACTTAGAAGTCGAAATGAGGAAACGAGTCAGAAAAAAAATGAGTCCAGTCGAGTCAAAATCTAAGCAAGTCAAATTGACCCAAGTCAGGTTGACCAAGGGATGATTTTTCAATCGAATGAGGAAATGAACTCAACCAAAGGGGAATCCAAGTCGAGGGGGGTCGACCCATGGCTAAAGAAAAAATATAAGAGATGGATTCAACATCCAATAACGAAAGGAAACCCTTTTCACATTGGAATCAATGACCAACAATTGAGAAGAACGTTCTAAGGTCAAATTTGATCACCAATGGCATGTAAAAACATTTGGAATATTATTTTTAATAACCTAGGATGAAGAAAAACACCAAGGGATATTTTGGCAACACAGAGAAGAAAAACAACATATGAGAGTCGATTTTTAACATTCACTGACAAGGAAAAACATATAGAAGATATATTTTAACATTCACAGACAATAAAAAACATGTGGAAGTTAACTTGAGCATTCACGGACAATAAAAAATGTGTGGAAGTTGTTACACCTCAATATTGCTCGCTTCGATAAGCGTCGTAAGTTTCGCATGTTCCTCCCAACTGTCGCAAGTGTCATATGTTGTTCACAAGTGTCGCAAACATCAAAAAAATCATACTACCATGATGACGACACCAAGGAGACACTTAGAATACCTAGACACTTGATTTGGAGGAGGGAGAATGATTAACTGAAGTAAAGGAACTCTTACCACCTGAAAGGAGCTCTTAAACAAAGGTTTTGAAGGAGAGCGCTCCCCTACATCAGTCTTAGAAGCGCTGGCGCTCCACCACAAGCTACTGGGGAGCGTTATAACGACAAACCACTTCTCTGTAGGAGTGTTATCCATCCTTGGAGCATTGGCGCTCCCCTCGAGCCTCCTAGGGAGCGCTATAGCACCCTGATGCCCCTTTTGAGGGAGCGTTGTCTAATCTGGGTAGTGGTTGGCCCGTTGAGGAGAATAAGGGAAGGATATTTCAAGTTTGGAAGGCAGTTGCATTCGAATTCTTGGTTCAATCAGAAGATCCCTGATCTGAGGAGAGAATTCCTCAACCTACCCTAAAGATACCTCAAGAGGTTAAGCTTCTCTTAACCTATATAAGAAATCTTTCTAATGGTGAAAGGGGACTGGAAAGGGAGAATCACACCAAACTTATGATCTTATAAGTGGTGTTGGAGGGGGAAGAATTGCTAGCATGAAACCTATGATCGCATAGGAAACACACAGTGAACTGAAGGAGAGTGATCAGTGAAGCTGCTATCATCCAGGTCGTGGATCTTTCGAGCAAGGGTTAGACAAAGGGGACTTGATGAAGCTGTCGCATTCGCATATACGATTGTAAGTACTGTTGTCGTTATTCTCATTAATATGACACACTTGGCCTATTTATTTCTAGTTTGTGTCTGATCTTACATGAACTTATCGTTGATAGATAGATCTATTTTCAAGCTAATATCAATAGAGTAGGAAGTGGTCGTACTTTGTTTGTTTACAGGGCTCGTCGAGGAGCGAAAGATTGGAGCTCAACTCAGAGCGTGCAGGGACAAACATCGATAAAGAGGTACTTTTGTTCTCCTTCCTTCTCATGCATTAGTTTGTATATATTTGAAAGGAAGTTAGTGTCCACGTTAAGCACTTTCTGTCTTAGATTTTAGGGTCTAGCTCTTTGAGG
>ML780088.1:25327-58712 GCA_009831015.1 Picea engelmannii | reverse complement strand
GATGAAGAACACCCTTCTTGTTAAGGGGGAGTGTTGAAATAATGTAACTGTGAAGAGCATTCTTATTATTATTGGATTAAATCCCCATTGCGGATTAATCATGTCATTATTATTATTATTGTTATTGGATTAATCCTCATTGAGGATTAATCATGTCGGTAATTGTATAAGGACCAAAATCCCCTTTTTCGGATTGGTCATCGGACAATTACAAAGTGCAGAATAAGAAGTCGGCCCCAACAGTTATAATGGAAGGCCCAGAATTAATTAAAGGTGGGTTTACCCACCCAGAGTGAGAGGTCGACCCTGCTAGATGGTGACCTTTCACACGTGCCAGATTGATATAAATAAGAGGCTAGCACCTCACTTCTTACACACACTCACTTGCTCATTCTCTTATGAGGCAAGCTGCAATTAGAAGTTGGAGAGAGGAGAAGAAGGGTGGCGCATCTCTGGGGGAGGACTTTCTCTATTGGTTTGAGTTATCTCTTGAACACTGTATAAGCTATTTATGATAAGGAATTTTTTGCTGGGTTTTCTTCCCCTAGAGGGTTTCCCAGGATAAATGTTGTGTCTCTTGTGAATGTGTATTTCTTAGTGATCTTGTTCTTATTATGATCTTATCTATTGAAATGAAAAGAACTATAATAATGGCATAAACATTAACATTTACATCATTGAATTTTGATTGGATGATTCCACGGATGTTCAACTCCAACTCATCCATTCACATTCGTTGGAATGTACTAGGGTACCTTGGGAATCATTGACATTAATGGTGATCTCCCTCGCACTTGTTAACGGTTCACACCATTGATTGGTAATCAAGTGGTTTCTGCCATGTCTGACATCAGGAAATCTATTCACATGGTTAGGATCGTACCACATTGGGATCGGTAAGAAGACCCTGGGTTGAGTGATCACTTTGATATATTCTTTGCCCAGGCTGCAAAGGAGTTTCTCTTGGACAAATGATGCATACACTGTTACATAGATACACTTTGTATTGGTCGTGGCTATGTCTTGTCACTTCGTAGATCCCCTATGTATTCTTCATGGCTACGATCAGTCCAGGTCATCAGTGTATAGATCCACATTGTATCCCCAGTGGCTATACCTTTTCATCAATACAATTATGGATCTCCAGTGTATTTTATGGAGGCCATATCTTGCAAGTCTTGATCACCCATGCATAGGTATGCCTACCTTGGGTTTTGAAATATGTCATGATATTTGTTGGATGTTTGTGTGCATATTCCGTCAGGTTCTCTGAGTCTATACCCTTGCTTGAACCTCTACAAAGCATTTTAGTTATCAGTTCACATCTTCTAACTTCATACTTTGGGGGGAAATCTATTACACCTCAATATTTTTCTCTTCGATAAGCGTCGTAAGTGTCGCATGTTCCTCCCAACTGTCGCAAGTGTCATATGTTGTTCACAAGTGTCACAAACATCAAACAAAGAATACTAGCACGATGACGACACCAAGGAGACACTTAGAATACCTCATACACTTGATTTGGAGGAGGGAGAATGATTAACTGAAGTAAAGGAACTCTTACCACCTGAAAGGAGCTCTTAAACACAGGTTTTGAAGGAGAGCGCTCCCCTACATCAGTCTTAGTAGCGTTGGCACTCCCCCACAAGCTACTGGGGAGCGGTAAAATGACAAACCACTTCTCTGCATGAGCGTTATCCATCCTTGGAGCGCTGTCACTCGCCTCGAGCCTCCTTGGGAGCGCTATAGTGCCCTGATGCCCCTTTTGAGGGAGCGCTGTCTAATCTGGGCAGTGTTTGGCCCGTTGAGGAGAATAAGGGAAGGATATTTCAAGTTTGGAAGGCAATTGCATTCAAATTCTTGGTTCAATCAGAAGATCCCTGATCTGAGGAGAGAATTCCTCAACCTACCCTAAAGATACCTCAAGAGGTTAAGCTTCTCTTAACCTATATAAGCAAGCTTTCTAATGGTAAAAGGGGACTAGAAAGGGAGAATCACACCAAACTTATGATCTTATAAGTGGTGTTGGAGGGGGAAGAATTGCTATCATGAAACCTATGATCTCATAGGAAACACACAGTGAACTGAAGAAGAGTGATCAGTGAAGCTGCTATCATCTAGGTCATGGATCTTTCGAGCAAGGGTTAGACAAAGGGGACTTGACGAAGCTGTCTCATTCACATCTACGATTGTAAGTATTGTTGTCGTTATTCTCATTAATATGACACGCTTGGCCTGTTTCTTTCTAGTTTGTGTCTGATCTTACATGAACTTATCGTTGATAGATAGATCTGTTTTCAAGCTAATATCAATAGAGTATGAAGTGGTCGTACTTTTTTTGTTTACAGGGATCATCAAGGAGTGAAAGATTGGAGCTCAACTCAGAGTGTGCAGGGACAAACGTTGATAAAGAGGTACTTTTGTTCTCCTTCCTCTCATGCATTAGTTTGTATAGATTTGAAAGGAAGTCAGTGTCCACGTTAAGCACTTTCTGTCTTAGAGTTTAGGGTCTAGCTCTTTGAGGAAATCTACCTGTCTGCAGGGATATTTTCCTACAACAGAAGTCAACTTGAGCATTCATAAACAACGAAAAATGTAATGAGAGTGAAATTGATAGAAGGTGAATTTTCAAAACATGTATCTGGTCTGTGGGTAGCTATAAAACACCCAGGCAACCCCAAATTTCTGAAGATACTATGTGTATGATTTATGGGCAAAATAAAAATGTCCCAACAAGTTTTGAATGTGCCCTACAAATCTAAGAAAATGAAATTAGAAATCCCCAATGAAATAGCAATGGATCAGGAGGAATGGTCATTGATTGCCAACTCAAAATCAATGTAGGACTATGGTTAAAAAGTTGTTATTGTGGCTTACAAACCCATAACGACCATATTTATATAAAACGAACACAAGTCCAAATTGGTATGAAATTCAATTTGCTAAATAAAACACAAACAACCATTAAGTTATAATGAAAACATTAACCATTCATGAATAATACAACCACAAGCAATAATCATGAAAAAACTCAAAATTTACTCTAGAAACCCAAATGGGAATACCAACATTCTTTTGGCTTCAACCATTATCTCTATTATTTAGCATGGGAAATTTAGAGGCTCTCTAGTTCATCTCTATACTCTTCAGTGACATCTGGGCTACCTCTCTACATCATTCACTGCCAAAGTACCATTTTTCTTTGTGGGGAAACATGATATAGAGAACTGAGTCGATTGAGAGGATAGTTGGAAGTTCAGGCATCCCCGACGCTTCAGCTTCTCTTCAATCTATTACTCCCTTTCTTTATTTGTTTGTCTTTTCTCCCACGTGGAAAAGGTATTATGAGATTCTCATTATTCATTTACATACAAGAATATAATGTCTGACTTTATATATATTACATCTAAAATTGAAATCAATCATGATGGCATGGGGCCCTTCACGCAAACAAGTCGATCTCCTTCTTCATCCATAGTCTTAAAAAATTTCCATTGTTGATCATCTTAGAGTCCTGCACTGATAGCTAATTGTTCTTGTTGGATCTGACCCACATCAACAATCTCGACAAATTAGAAACAAATCGGAAAGGGTTTTCCTGTCCACGTATGCTCTTTTTCGTGTGCTCTATGTGATCTCAGTAAATCAGAAACAAAGAGAAAATTTGCAATTTTTTGGGTAAGTTAATCGAGATCTAACCTTAGTTGTCGTCGAGAAGTGAAACTGTTTTCTTGTGTGAAAATAGTTTTTTAATTAGCACACTCTCCGAGACCATCTTCAACAACAACAACAACCACAATCCTCCTTCTAAACAATATAACATGTTTTGCACTAGCTCACTTGATTAAAATTTACTTTACTTAGTAAGAGGTTTTGAGTTAAAGTCTCTCTTTTGTTACTTTTTTTGAAAAAGTTCATGCACTCTTTGTAAAGTGCATTTCACTTAAGTTAAAAAAATGAATTACTATTAAATAAATTTAATAATTTATTTACAGTTTTTTTCAAGCAATTTTCATTTAAAAAGTAACTTCGTTGTAAAAGTGATTCTTATTTATTCTATAAAAGTAAGCCACTTCATAAGTAACTTATTTAAAAGTAAGTTTATAGGAACATTTAGGAGGAACTTTGGATATTACCACGTGGTTCTTTGGATATTGTTTATGCCTTTTTTCAAAAGGGCGTAACTTTCACATCTGAAGTCCATTTTTTTAAACAATCTATTTTTTCGAGACCTTTCCATCCAAGGCATCAATTTCATATTTTTATGCATATTTTAATATGGAATCTTCCAGTGTTTTTTTTTTCTTACCAATACCAATTACTTCTCATGGAAATCCTATATGGAGGATGTATTAAGAAGTAAATGATTGTACCCGATTACCATGGGGAAAGAACTAGAACCCACTGATGATGAAAATAAATTCAAATGGGTAAATAAGAATGATGAAATACAAGGACTAATCAAAATGTCCATCTCTCATAATTTAAGGTTTCACCTTAAAAGAATTAATGACCTAGATGATGCTTGGGAAAATCTCTAAATTGTGTTTGGTAAACACAAAATTATTCGAGTCCACCAGTTGGAGAATTTGTTAATGACCTTAAGTCCAAATGATTTTCCTTTCATTAAAGATTACTTATCTAAGTTAAAAACACTTAGACTTTTATGTATAGAATGAAAAATAGATCTACCAGAAACATCTTTAGAAGTATCGATGAAGAAGCACAACATCAATATTGATTCTTCTTATTCTTCTTCTTCCCATGGACATGCACTTTATGTTTCTCGTTTCTCCTAGAATGAAACTTCTAATTCTTCTTATGATGAGTGGCTTATTGATTCGTGAACACATTATCATATGGATAAGGATAAAGCCATATGTTTTCTCTTAATGAATGTCACACCAAGAAAATATTTGTTGGTGATGATATATATCTTAGTGTTGTAGGGTCTAGAACAATTCGGGTAGATAATGGCCATTTCAATGATGTATTATGTGTTCCAAGTCTTTCCTACGACCTTCTATAAGTATATAAAATCACTCATTCAGGTGAAGGTAAAACTATATAGTTTTCACCTCACCAAGTTGTAATCAAGGATCTAAAAGTTCCTAAGCATGTTCTTGCAACTGTAATTGTTGACGATACTACCAGGTTGTACAAGTTTGACAAATTTGGATTATCATCTTTTTCGTTAGTTTTTTTGCTCATAGTGAGGACTTGAGAAAACTTTGGCATGAGCAGTTTGGTCATCTAAACTATTTATCGTTGCAACAAATATGTAATCAACAGATGGTAATTGGTCTTCCACTTGTTTCTTGCAGAGAAGGTGTTTGTGCCAATTGTGTTCTTGGCAAACATCATCGAGAAAATTTTGAAAAATATGCCTCTTGGTGGTCTACTTTATTCTCATTTTTTTGGGTGAAAGTATTTCTCAACTTTCATTGATTACTTTTCCATGTGCACTTGGGTTTACTTCTTAAAACTTAAGAGAGAATTTTTTTACAAGTTCTTGGCCTACAAGGCCCTTGTAGAAAATCAATCTGGACAACAACTTCAAAGGTTAAGAATAGATAATTGAGGTGAATATGTGAACAATCAATTTACAAGTTATTGCACTGCACAAGGCATTCAAATGCAACACATTGTTCCATATACACCACAACAAAATGGTGTCGTTGAGAGAAAGAACTACACATTAAAAGAAATGGATAATTGTATGATCCAATCTAAGGGATTAAATATAAAGTATTGGGTAGAGGCTACTGACTGTGAAAATTACATAGTAAATCACACTCCCACAAGGGCTCTTAAAAATATAACACTAGAAGAAGCATGGAATAAACTTAATCCATATGTAAGTCACTTTTGTGTATTTGGAAGTGTAGCATGGGCTCACATTCGTGATAAGAAAAGGAAAGAATTGCAACCTAAAAGTGAGAAGTTGACATTTTTTGGTTATTCTGAAGATGTCAAAGGTTACAGACTTATTCAACCACATTTTAATGAGATTATTATTAGAAGAGATGTTAAATTTGATGAAACTATTTTTTCTTTCAAGCCTAATTTGACGTTTGTGCCTTCTTAGATCTACAAGATGTCTTTGGCGTTTGTGCCTTCTTATGTTCCTATTATGGTTTCTTATTCTTCATATGATGATGGTGAGGATGAAAATCCACCTCTTCTAGCTAACCTTCCTCCAGATGAATCCATTGAACCTGAATCTGCACCAACACCATTGCTTCCTAGATGGGTCCATTCAACACAAGAAGTAGTTGGTGATATTGTCGGTGATTCTTCAGATCAACGTCGGAAACATTCACAGTTCCAGTGAGCCTCTTCTCTTTTGACTCAAGTTTCAGAGACTCGTGATCCAGAGACATTTGTAGAAGCTTCGGGTCATCCAAATTGGGATACAACAATGAATGAAGAGTATCATTCTTTAATGGAAAATGATGCTTGGAATCCTATACCTCTTCCAAAAGGAAGAAAACTTGTCATATGTAAATGGGTCTACATAACTAACTATGCATATGATGGAATTGTTGAAAGACACAAGGATCAATTAGTTTCCAAAGGATTCTCTCAATTTGAAGGAACTGAATATAATGAAACCTTTTCCCTTGTAGACAAAATGAATTCCATTTTTCTTGTTCTATCACTTGCAACATCACATCAATGGGAGGTCCATCAGATGGATGTCAAATCTACCTTCTTGCATGGGGATTACCAAGAATAAATATACATGGAACGACCTCCTGGATATGTCCATAATGAATCTAGCCTTTTTTATCACCTTAAGAAATCTCTTTATGGTCTTGAGAAAGCTCCTCAAGCTTGATTTTCCAAAATGGACAACTTTCTTCTTGACACTGAGTTTTCTAAATGTCATTTTGATCCCAATGTCTATACCAAGAAAGTAGGAAATCATCTCATAATCCGTGTTCTTTATGTTGATGATCTTATCCTCACTTGTAGCAACCCTAAACTTTTAAATCATTTGAAATACAACCTTAATAAGACATTTGAAATGACTGGCTTAGGATATTTGCACTATTTCCTTGGCCTCTAAGTTTTGCAAACCAATGAAGGAATTTTTATTTCCCGATCTAAGTATGTGTGTGCCCTTCTTCATCGCTTTCACATGGAAGATTCAAAACCAGCCCCTTCTTCCTTCCAATATGGATTCAAACTTGTTTCGACTTGTACTTCTCCCAAAATAGATGCCACTTTTTACTGTTAGTTAGGTAGTAGCCTCTTTTACTTTACTCATACCCGTCTCGACCTTTCCTTTGTTTTTGGTCATCTTGTTTTCTATATGCAAACACCCCATGAAATGCATTGTAAAGAAACTAAAATGATACTTCGGTATGTTCTGGGTACAGTTCAATTCAGGATACATTACAACTCAGAGGGGGACTCCTTTATTGGTTAGTTTCACTGATTCAAATTGGGTCGAAGACCTTGATGATTGAAATTCTATCGCAGGTTATGTTTTCATCCTTAGTCCAGGACCTTTCACTTTGGTCTTTAAGAAACAATAGGATATTTATCTTTCTTCAGTAGAAGAAGAGTATTGAGAAACGGTTAAGGCAAATCAAGAAGCCTTGTGGCTTCGACAGATCCTTTCAAAGTTTGGATTCCAGCAACAATATTCGACCACCCTCTGGTGCAACAATCAAATTCTCATCAATCTCACCAAATATATATTTCAACATCAACACAACAAACACATCGAGCTACACATGCAATTCATATGAAATCTCATTCATGATCGAGTTATTGAAGTTCTCTTTTTCCCTACATAAAATCAAGTTGCATACATTTTCACAAAGTCTCTTACGAAAGCGAAGTTTTCCAAACTTTGATCCATGTTAGGAGTTTAGGAAGTTGTCATTAAAGGGAGATAGGCTCTAATGCCTCCTTCCTTATAATATTGTGTCACCTTTGTAAATCCTTCAGTCATATCCCAAGTTTATCTTAAGGGGGGATGTTAGGATATTTAGACACTAAGGAGTTAATTAAGATCAACTTAGTCTAATGTGTCATTAGGTAAAAGTGTGTTTCTTTAGTATGCATTTGTAGTTAGGAAATCTCAAAGCCACGATATATTATTGACATAGAGTGATCCAAAGATTCATATTCACCTCGATCTTAACAACTACATTGATCCATGGCTTAACACCCGATTGGTCCCTGATCTCTATTTAAAGAGCATGGAGGGTCATTTGTCGATGATCGATTTTAAGAAACTCTCTTGTAAATATATCTGTAATATTTTTATTTTTCATTAATAAATTGCTCCAAATGGCCATGTTGGTTGGGGTTGTGGATGTTTCCCCATAGGTGTTTAACCATGTCAAAGCATCGATGTGTTAATCTTTGATCTAGATGTGTGAGTCATTACCAAAGGTGTTCATCCTCTGTTGGAATACATGTGTTCTCAAATATATGTTACTATCATACTCCATGAGATCAGGGAGAGACACCAAACTCTCACCTGAGCAAATTCCCAACTGCGCCTTCAATTTGACCAGGAAGTCACAAGTCATGCAGATACCAAATCCCAACTGCAACAAGAATCATGCACATGACAGAAGGTTGAAGTTGTGTTGGCACATGGGCAAACCCAGGGTTCAACGCTACAACAACGCACCAACAAAACCCTAACTACTGGCCCTTTCGACAACACCTGCGAAGCAGATGAAGTCTCACCCGAGGTAGAGGCAAGGGTGGTTACATGACTCAGATGTCTACAACCTTAGTTGGGACACAGATCTGTGATTCTAACATTTAACAGAGCACTTAACAATAAACATTCATAAATATCCCGTTCTTAGTAACAACGCAGACAAACCCTAATTACAGAGCATCGTAGTATTCAACTAGATCCACATATAATAGCACTTAGCATAAAAGGAACACATTAGATCTAGCAGATTTAGGCACTAATCATACTCATATAGGTCATATCGAACATTCATTCTCCTTATTAAGCACAAATCAACATCAGTTCTATCTAACATTCATCTATATCATAGAAATTCACACATAAACACATCAACACTTTGCACAAAGCAGATCAACACAACATATACGTGGTTCACCCTCCCCCCTGGGGCTACGTCCGCCAACTCTTCTTCTCTTCTATTATCTTTTTTCAATCAGTCACATGCACAGAGCCTCAAAAACCCTACTCTGCATAGGACAGGAGATCTGCACACTTCACTAGATCCTCCTTCCCTGAGTTAGGCTTAGCACAAAGCCTCCTCTCGATCTCTTACAGTCCCTTGCACTTAGCCTTAAAAATCTTACATAGTATGCACAGAGCACTTACAATCCTTCGATCACATAGATTGATCACTAGCACTTAGCACATTGGCCTAACATCATAGAGATGCCCCTCCTTACATTGCATAGACATCTATTTATACTTTACAAAATAGGCCTAAACATGGGTAAACCCACGGGTCGACATCCTATATCCATTACATAATCCCAAACCCCAAAAAGGGGTCGAGATCCCGTGATCTCTACTTCGTCTTGCTCTCCTCCTTTGACAGGCTGTCGAAGTCCCAAAATAGGTCAAAATTGACCAAATATCTCCCAAAACTTGGTCAAGGGCCAACAGGCCCCCAACACTCACCTGTGACTCATCCCGAGTCACTATGGTCTGGGTAGTTCTGCTTCAAAATCCTCAAGCTTGGCTCAAGCTTCTTCGACTTGTTGTTGTGCCACAGCCTCCTGTTCAACAAACTCTTGGATGACTACCTCGTTCATGGGTTCTTCTAGGTGTTTTTCTTTTGCAACAACAACTTGCTCCGATTTTTCTTCATGGCCTTTGATCTTTGTGAATAGTTGGTAAGCCTCATATTGTACAGGTTGGAGCCTCTGAGTTACTTCCATAACTCTGCTCTGAATAGTATGGACTTGCTACTGGGCAATGCGTTTCTCCTGGGATCACTTCATTTTTTCCACAGCTGACAGGGGCTTCAACTGTGCCTCTATTGTCTCTACTTCCTGCTTCACCTCCTGGAGCTGTGACTACAATGCCTTTAGTTCTGCATTCTCAGTGCGTTGCTCATAATTCTGGACACTACGGTCACTGAGTTTCTTGCATTCCATGGAAAAATATTTTATTCTCTCAACTATGCTCCGGGAAGTCGCTTCTCTTTGATCTCTGATATCTTGTAGAGTGATGGGCACTGTGTGGTGCTCTAAATATGTTATTCTTTGGTGTAGCTATTGGATGGCTTCCACGAGTTTCTCTACTTGATTCTCAACCCGGTCTTCTTCCTGTGGCTCTAAGCTTGTCACAGAGCGAAGTTCTCTATTGACTGCTTCTTTTACCTCAAGTTGCCCTAAGAGCAACTTTTCCTTTTCTTGCTACAGTTGCACTTTCTCCTCGTCAAACTTTGTCTGAAGATAAATCTTCTCTTGCTCTACAACTTGACATTGTTCTACAAGTACTCCTTGTACTTTCATCAAAGCCTGGGTAGCTTGTTCTGTTTCCTCTTGTGTTCATCAAAGGTGAGCTTCAATTGCATCTCCTAGTCGGTGGAGTTGAGTTGGCTCATCTCCCAACTCTTGTTCTCCCGATGGCAGGGGCGTAGTGGAGACTGCACGACTGGACTGAAGAGCCTGTTGTACCCCACAGAGCTCGACCTCAATTCTGTCATACATTTCCTCCTTCTTCACTCCTTGTTTCTCCGTGATTTCTAGTGAAGCGTCGTTTAGAGCTGAAATGATGAATTCAAAGTCATCAGGAGTAAGTGTAGTCTTCATATCAGTCATGGCGGCTCTTGATTTCTTCCAGGAAGAAGGTTTCGGGGGAGAAACCTTCCTCTTCTTCAAGGGGTCAGCCTCGTCTCTCGATGGTGTGACTGCTCTTTTCTTTTGTTCAACTTCTCTGTCCTTCATCTCTTCTACGTCACCATCCTCCTCGCTCAAGTGATATGGAAGCACTCTTTCTTGAGGCGCTACTTAAATCTTGGACCTCTTCAGTCTTCTATCTTCTATTGGTTCTAGGTGTGTCTTGTTCTTTGTGAGTGGTCTCCAGGCTATCCAGTTCAGGATCAGACATCTCTGCAGGGTCAGTGGGGATAAGGAAGTCTACAGACTAGTCCTTAGGGATCTCCTCCAGGTCCTCTTCCGTAAGTTTATAATACGACTGGAGTTGTTTCTTATGTTCATTGGCTCACGTTGTAATGTAAATGAAATTTCGATCTACGCTGAAATTAATTAGGGGTTAGAATATATGTAAGGTGTTCAGAGTCATGCAAGGATCTACTTTGATGGCTCTCTTCAGATGAAGGTAATAGGTATGAAAAACAGTGTTCGACTGCCATTGTTTGTTCATATCACTCAAATACCAAAGGGTAGAAAACTTCACGACAAGCGACTCAAATGGTTTGATATCTAGGAAGGCCACACCTTCCAACTTTTCCCAGGCAACAAAGGCAATGAGGATCAGGAGCCAGTTGAAGTGAAACTCATAGCCCTGATCTTGCGCTTCGCGATAGTCTAGTTCGAGTTGATTCACTAGGTACTTAACCCAGTTCATCTATAATCCTTCTACACACTTCCCCATGAGGTTGACGACAAAGGCCATGACCTATGTGGGTCGGTTCTTGCATACCAGATTTCCAGCTATTAACTAACATGCTAGGCGCACTATGTCATTCTGGATGGAGGCTACCTTGTAGCCTCGCGTCCCTTTCTCGACATCGTCGTATCTATCCTTGATCTTCTGTGCTAGTGCGCAATCTGTGTCTTTTCCTGGGTAGAACTCCTATGGATCAGGTCCTTTCGTACTCAACCCTATGATCCTATGGATCAATGTCAGATCGACTGTAATATGTTGGTCTAGCCATAAATAGCCACCATGGTAACACTATAGTAGCAACTTGACACATGCGTTGACTTCCTGATGCCTTCCAAAGTGGGGGATTTTCATGACATTTAACAAGGTGGACTACGGAAGGTTCATCGTCCATGGCTAGGGGACTATATTTGAATTCTTCCCCTTCATTCTGGTTAGGTACTTGTATGGAGCGATCATGTTATGATTCTTGCGATATCCAAGGTTGAAGTCATTGAACTTCAACGCTGCGATCTTGTCTTACTGCGCTCAAACTGCGCGTATCCCCTTTGGGAGGTACACAGTGACCAGGGTGTACTCGAAATCTCTGGGTACACTATCACGACTTACCATGTCGACTAGAGGTGGGATATAGTCGGGTACTATAGATGGAATCAACTTTGCATTAGCTAGATCATCTCTGTGCTTGGTTCTCTTTTCTACTGTCAGTTGGGATGGCCTCGATCCATGAGAAGTTGATGGAGAGGCTTGCATTCCTCTCATTGATGACACTTGTATACCTTCAGATATCGACATTACTCTTTCGGTCATGAGGTCAATGAGAACTTATCGACAATTTTCTCTGCAGTGCTGAACTCGTCTGACATACATGCTCGAGGTTGAAAATCTTAGGTTCGAAGAGTAATCTCTCAATGCAGTGGGATAGATGGAAAAAAGCGTGATGATCACTGTGTGAAATTCAACTAATCTGCGAGCTCAAATTCATGGTTAGCAAAAGTGTTCTCGGTGTAGGGTGCGACGAGATAAATAGATACTTGGTAACAGATCTCTCGCAACGGGTAAAAATCCTTCATTAACTCAGTTATGTTCATTACGACACAGTCCTAACGGTCTAGTTGGGAGTTGTCTAACCATTAATGCCTTTCTTCTCTTTCAGGGCGTCAGTCTAACGGATATACTGTTCCCAATGGTTATATTTCTTCGCCATGGAGAAGTGCTATGTGACGTTATTTTGATATCCCGACGAAGTTCCATTTTTTAAAATTTTCTTTCTGTGAAGTTTCCTATAGAACCTTCTGTAACTTTTCAATCTTCTTTCTCTTCTTACTTAGCTTTCTAGCATTTTTCCCAGTGATTTTTATCTCGGTATTCCTTTTTCCATTCTGATTCTTGTCTTCTTCTTGCATAGTAACTTCGCGTTGTTGAGATTATTTCCTAGAAATCAAGGGTAATACTTCATCTGTATCTGGAATAGGTACTACAATCTTCTGGGAGTCCTCTGGTATTCTTGTAACTTTGACATCCAATTCTCTAGTTTCAAATGGCTTCGATCTGTTCTCCTACTATTTAATCAAGTGCCTGATCTTCCTGGTCATGAAATCTTTTAACTCTTGTTTCTTCTACTCTAAGATTTCTTTTTCTTTCCTTCTGGCCTGATCTCTTTCAATCCAAGGTTTTCTGAGAAACATAGTAAATGGAGCGTTGTCCTCAATAAATTTAACAACTTCAAATTCTTCTTCTGTTGAAGTTCTATGAGAACTCATAGACATCCGAGTAAGTTTTCCACATAGGGTTATCATCTTTCCTCTGAATAATCCTATTCCTCCTAATGAAGGAATCATAGAAGGCTCCCCTAAAGTTTCCCAAGTTATTTCTATCATAATATTCACATGTGTTTCTTCATCCAGAGCACAGTCAATGTCAAAATCTCTTATTCTTCCTTCTATGCATTCTTTTTCTTTAAACATATCTGATAAGCTGACATGTCGGTGGTCATTCAGGGTTCCTCGCATCTGTAACAATACTTTTTCTGATTCTTTCTGGGGTTCTTTCAACCTTAGCAACCATTCTAGGGAAATCCAATACTTCATGGTCCATAGCTTTGCAACATAGGCAACTAGGTCTTCTTCCAAGGCATTCCTTAACAAGATGTCCTGGTTTTCTGCAACTGTAGCAAAGGGTTAATCCTCTTTTTCTTTTAAATTCTCCCCGACCTTTCCTGTACTGCGTGTTAGGATCATAGTAGCTAACCTGCAAAATATTATTTCTAGGATCCTACATCCATTTGCTAGTCCAAACATTCTTTCTATACATAGATATAACATATTTTTCATTATTCTTATCATTTCTACTTGTATCACATCTTCTTTCGTCTGTCAGTGTCCTAGTTTTCAATCTAGGACAAATCTTATCAAACATGCCTAGATCCATATTTTAGAAACAAACATTTCCATTAATATTACTTCTACAGAGCACAAAGCTTCCAGATCTAAAACTTTTCACTATTCTTACCTTTATCAGAGCACAAAGCGTTTAGATCTTACCTCTTTTCTTCAGATCAGACTTCTTTTCTTTAGTACAAAGATTCACAAACTAAGTAGAGTGTTGTGCACTAGGGTGACAGATATACACACAGAGCTTTCACAATTTTAGGTCGGATCTTTTCACAAAGATTCTTCTTTCTCAGTTCCTAGCAATCACAATTTCAAGTCCCAGCAATGGAACCACTTGTTGGCACAGTGGCAGACCTAGGCTTCAATGCTACAACAACACACCAACAAAACCCTAACTACCGACCTTTTCAGCAACATCTGCGAAGCAGATGAAATATCACCCGAGGTAGAGGTAGGAGTGGTTACAGGACTCAAATGTATGTAACCTTAGCTAGGACACAGATCTTTGATTCTAACATTAAACAAAGCATTTAATAAAGCACTTAGAAATAAACATTCATCAATATTCAGTTCTTAGTAATAGCGCAGACAAGCCCTAATTACAGAGCATCACAGTATTCAACTAGATCCACATCTAATGGCACTTAGAATAAAATGAACACATTAGATCTAGAAGATTTAGGCACTAAGCATACTCATATAGGTCAGATCTAACATTCATTCTCCTTATTAAGCACAAAGCAACATCAGTTCTATCGAGCATTCATCTATATCATAGCAAGTCACACATAAACACATAAACACTTTTCACAAAGCAAAGAAACACACCATATGAATGGTTCACCCCCCTCTGGGGCTACGTCCACCAACTCTTCTTCTCTTCTATTATCTTCTGTCAATTAGTTACATCCACAGAGCCTCAAAAACCCTACTCCTCATAGGACAGGAGATCTGCACACTTCACTAAATCCTCCTTCCTCGAGTTAGGTTTATCACAAAGCCTCCTCTTGATCTCTCACACTCCCTTGCACTTAGCCTTACCAATCTTACATAATATGCACAGATCACTTACAATCCTTCGATCACATAGATCGATCACTAGAACTTAGCACATTGTCCTAACATCACAGAGATGCCCCTCCTTACATTGCCTAGACATCTATTTATACTTTACAAAATAGGCCTAAACATGGGTAAACCAATGGGATAACATCCCATACCCATTACATAATCCCAAACCCCCAAAAAGGGATAATATCTCGCGATATCTGCTTCGTCTTACGCTCCTCCTTTGATAGGCTGTCGAAGTCCCAAAATAGGTCAAACTTGACCAAGGATCTCCCAAAACTTGGTCAAGGGCCAACAAGTTGCCTGACGGGATCTCCAAACAATGCATCTTGCTAAGGTAACCATGCACAAGGATACCAAGGGCCAACATGAGGCTATTCTAGCTAGTAATGTCAAACTATTCACTGGAGTAGAGGAATCATATTCATGGGTTTATTCTACCGAACAGGTACAACCATATCCCATCACCATAGAAAATAAAAGTAGTCACCTAACATATTCAAGTGTTAGAATCACAGAATATATCACTACATGCATGGCTTCAACAGAAAATAATAGAGGAGATGAATCTATAAAAGAATATTGTGACGACCGAAGAAACCGTCCAGGACGATCGAAACAGGTTGAATGATTTTTCAAGGGTGGTTGAGTACAGCTTCACTTTATGGAACCGTCTACGGAATCCCCCCGAATTGATCTCTATTGATGACAAAGTTCGCATGGAAGAAGTGAAGGTCACCCAAAAAAAGAGAATATTAGCTTCTCTACCTCTCAGCAACCACCAAGTTGTGATGACAACCATCACGATCAATACTAAGGAGATTAGTGCAACCAGTGCGAAGCAATAAACAATTTTAGAGCTAGCCACTGATGTGATCGAAAAGGCGCTGATATTTTATACTCAATTGATGACCGTACAACTCATAGTTTCCCCCATGATCAATAATATGGATACAATGAACCTAACAACTACTCAAGTTGCAATGGTCGATGCAGATGTGGTCATTCATCTCACCCAAGAACTTCATGACACCATTAATGAATCTGATAATCGATTCAAGGAGTTCTTTCAGGAAATTATGTAGACAGTTTCTTTCATCGTTTCAGTTACTTAATGAGGCCATTGGATTAAGGATGAGCCAAATAATAGTGGTGGGGGGACTGTTGGCACCAAATTTTTTGGGATAGAGATTGTGCGCATGCACACAAATAGTTGTCTGTGCACTATAGTTTTTCGAGCACAATAGTAGTTGCACAGTGGATGACAGGAGGCACGTGCACCAATTCAAGTCCTATTATGCATGCCATTGAGAGTTTTAATATGCGCTCCAATATGAGTTCTACTATGCATGCCAAAAATCAAGAAGATACAACATGCACGCCAGAATCAAGAAGAGAATCTTCGAGAAATCTTCCTAAATGATTAAGTCAGGCAGCACGGGAGATCGTGGAATAGTTAAGGGATGAGATGGCAAGTTGGTTAGGACTTCCATGACTCCATAGAAGCTACGTGGACTGCATGTGGGTGGAATAATCATGTAGTATGGGTAGTCAACAAAGAAATTGGAGCATAACTAAAAGTGATAGAACGCCATAGAAGAGAAGAAAATAAAAGGGAGCAATGACGATTGAAAAAGAGTTAGCAGTTAGTCAATTGTTTATTTTTGTTGTTGTAGGAGTCTGTTTGTGAGTCTAGTTTTTGTAATACATGCATATTCTAAGAGATAGCATAGGGCGCCTTGTAATGAACCACTGTGAGAATGTATAAGAGTGTATGGAGTTGTTTCTAAGAATTCTTAAGTCTCTTAGTCTATGTATGGGACTAGTTAAATGAATATAATAAAAGCTACAGTTATTTTTGTTTTATGATGTGTTGGCATGTGTCTTGTTACCCCCTATCCTAGGGGTAACTATGGATATCATGTCTCGAGGCCCACAGGTTCCATACATGGAGTACCGAGAGCTAGATGATATGACCATATCCTCGGAGGGCCCCTCTTTTCTTCAATATAGTCTACACATCGTGAATAGTAGTGTCCATCACACCAGCTTGGTCCTAGGAGGCTACGGGTCTTGCTCCATGAGATAATGAGTCCAAGTATCATGGTATGTATCACTCAGATATTTGAATCACTTGAATATGTTGTATTGAATCTTTCTTGATTTCAAAATGTTTTCTTGGAATTTATGATCTTTGCCTCGTTTAAACCTGGGAGGGTGACATGGTTCCCTAGTAATTTGGTTCCCCTTAGGATAGGTTGATAATAGGCGTTTCCTTGAAGTTTCATTGTCTGTTTCCACCATACTTACCACTTTCCATATTTATTCTTTGAACTTCCCCATATTGTTGGCATTGGGATGAATTAAACCAGGAAGGGTTGTACCCTGCATCATGGGAAGAAGGGGCTAAATTTCCAGAGGGTAAAAATAGTTGGCAAGAGCTAAAAGAAAATTATGGACCTTTGACATGATTTGCCCAAGAATCCCTAAGAAATCAGTGAAACACTTCTTAGTAATAAAATGGGAACCACAAAAATAAAGTAAAATACTCAACTATTAGTTGGTGGATAGGAGGTCTCATCACGATCCAGCCTATCATGATCATAAACATGTAGCGGTATGACAATACCATTATCTGGTCACCAAGCCAGAGTAGTGACTCTTAGTTGCATAAATAAGAGAAAGGGGGTCTCATCACGAGTTATCCTTCTCATTTGCATGAAGTGTTTGTGAATGACACTGTCACAACTAGTCACCAAGCCAGGACAGTGGCCTCCAACTAGTTTCTTGAAGCATAAAAAGAGAATAAAAAGAGAAAAACTAAAAAGAATTAAATGGAAATAAATGGGCTTGGAAAAAATTGCATTGATGGCAAGGTGCAACTCACCCTCCACAAAGGATCCCATAGGTAAACTCTACAATCACTGGAATCACATGAACCTCATGCCTAAAGATCTACCCCACATCATCTCATACATACACACGAATAGGATTGGTTCCACCAAGGAAACACCCTAGACTTAGGGGCTATTGACCCAATAGGACATCTTGAGACCCTCTCCAAACCTAAACTTGACAAGTTGTATAACGTCTTTGAGCATTTGTTTGGGTTAGGGAGGTTTGATGCGCATGTTCGAGTGATTTTATTATTAGATGTGATATAATTTCTATGATACTTATGACTTATGGACCCCTGGAGGGCATACTTATTGTCTATACGGGACTTTTCCTAGTGGATAGATGTGCATGAGGATAGTTAGCTCGGACCCTCATGAGGGCCTGAAGCCCACAAATGGATGTTGAGACCCCATGCAAGGGGAATGACGGAGATTATTGACTAGTACCATCAAGAAGGAAGTCATTTCCTTTGGAGGCACTTTGAAAAGCATGAATAAAGGGTCCCCAACTCTTCCCACCTAAATGTTAGCCTTTGGAAGCCTTAAACATCACCCTTATATCCCTATATGTCACCAGGGCTAGGGTTTGATATTTTGAAGAAAGTGATGAGGCTTGTGGCACATGTGGGAATGATTTAAGGCCTTTGGAGGCCTAGCACTACATATTTCTTTCTCATCATCCCACACATGGGACTCAACGTCATCCTAGAGGAGCATGACGTCACCCCACTAGGGTTTTATCTTGCATTTTAGTGAAATTTTTTTTTTGTAGTAATTGCTCAGGGTCAACCTTACTTTTGACCTAAAACTAAATAAAGGTCATATTTTTGTATAAATAAACACAAATTACATTCATTTTTTCATCATAACTCTCATTGTGAGAGAGGAAGACTGAAATTGGCGCCCTTCTTGGGAGGAATGTGGCTGAAATATGAGGTGAATCTCTCTTAGAGGCTATTTTTTGCAACTTGGATCAAAATTGTTGAAGTTTCTTGGAAATCTAGTGTTATTTTGCATGATTATTCTTGGTGAAAGTAAATAAATTCTGCTCTTGTCATTTATTTGAATGGTTGTGGTATGGTTTACTTTCTTATGGTAAAGATTAAGAAATTTCATGCTAGATGAACCCTAGAAACAAAGGACTTAGGTACTACTTCTTTGTTTTCTATTTTATAAGCTTTACTTGATTGATCTAATAATTGTCAAACCTCCAAGGCCCTAAAGTGCTAGCACTTTGGAGGTATTGACTAATTGTGATTGCATATAAATTTAATCTTCAAATAAGTCTAAGAAGAAGGAGACGCTAGGGTCTAGAAGAGCCTACACCCTAGCTAGCTCCCTTAAGGTTTGGATCCTACGAGAACTTAAGGTGATACTCCTCATATGCCTCTTTTCCTTCTTACATTAGTAATATCATCTTGTTATCAACCTCAAAAAGGAATCTTCCACCTTTGAATCCATCCCCCTCTTGAAGGCACTAGTCTCAGCCGCCATCTCCTTGAGAAACCAATCAACATTTAAGCTTTAAGGCTTTCAACTCTTACCATTTACTAACTATTAATAACCCTAACCTAACTGAGAAAACTAACCATAATCTGCTACTATTATAACCTCTGTTACAACCATTTATTAGCATCATTTCTTTCAACTTATTGGATAGTTGAAACACTTCATATTTTCCATGTGACATAATAATATCATTTAAGAATTAAAGTGTCATATTTCATTGTATTTCAAAATGCATTTTCTGAAGGATACATTGCAGTTGTCATAAATTGATGTTGCTGTAATTATTTGCTACAACCGTCTTAGAGCATAAATGTTTTATGCATACTTGAATGTTAATGCTATCTAAGCACTTCAAACTTTGTTCATGACAAACTGTCATCATTCTAAGTGGAAACTGTTATATTTTCATTGTCTTTTAAAGCATTTCAGGAGAGTATTTTTTGCAATTGTTATACATTACTTATTGTTGTTGTAAACTTATCCATTTTTGCAATTTTATATCATTTGGCATATATTTCACTGGTTTATTGTCTTATTGAAGCATTGATATCATATTTTGTACTTGAAACTACCGTATGTTTGCTTGTTTTTTTGTTTTCTTGTTCCAGGCAGATACACTTCATATTTTACATTTGCTTCATCCCCTTGAGACATAAACTCATAAATACTATCTGACTTGAGTGACCAGTGAGAGGGGGGTTGTCTTTGCATCCTTGCTTTAGTTACCAACCCTTTAGGTCACTAGGGACGTCTCCCTTGGGGTAGTCTTATATTACTCCTAAACAGAAAGGGATTTCCTATTAAGGTGACAGTGATAGGTCACCCCCTTGTTACACCAATCTTGTCTCACTTGACTTGTGTTTTGGGCAAGTACATATTGTGCGATAACCTTTTTGGTGTTGTTGTTGGGGAACATCGAGTCAATTTTCCTAGAACGACAAACTTTTGGTAAGTCGTTTTCTCAAATCCTTTCACTTTTCAAAGCTTACTTAGTGACTCCACTAAGGGTGATTCCCTATTTATCCTTTGATAATCCCTAGAAGGATTATCAGACGACTCCACTAATGATAAATCTAATCATGTCTTCTCAATGGGACCTATGTAATTTTAAACCCTTGGATATAAGTGAAATTTTTGTTTACCCTCGACAAATTTCTTTGAGGTATGAAAAATGGCTCTTTAGATTCACTGGTAATGATGTCGTTAGAGCCAAAGATCACATGAATAACTTCTAGGATTTATTTCAACTCCACCCTATCAATGATGATGTTAAATATTTGGAAATGAAACGTTTCTCTCCCACTCTTCATGGAAATGATAGAAAATGGTATGATGTGTTGATACTGAGAGGGGGCTGAATCAGTATCAAGTACAATTTAAAAAAAAATAAATCATATTATACTTCAACTAGATTATATATTCAATTATATCCAATGAGCAATGAAAAATAATATAAGAGTTACACCAATACACCACAATACACCATGCACAATATATGAGAAATAATCAATAGCTATTGTTCAAGGGAAGTAATGACTTCCAAGGGAAGATACAACTTCCAAATATAAAGGGAGGGATAAACCTACAAAAGAAAGATACAATCCTCCAATGTCAAGATAGGGTTGACCTCTCCATCCTTGCCCCTTCCTTCCACCCAATAATATACGAGAGATAATAAAACTTTACATTAAATTATCACCATCAACCAACCATCACATAGAACTTGATAATGCTTCCTGAGACTTCTTCAACTTCTACAATTCTTCACTTTTTGGAATACTCATATCATGTGGATAATATTACTCAATGTATTCTCTGAAACTCCTCTAATTTTCACTCCTTGAATCCTCCAAGAAAATGATTTATAGAGAAAATGGTAGACCTTATTCAATTATGGTCTATCCAGGAGAGAAAACTTGTACAAAATTCCTCGCAGTCAATATTTAACGTAGGATTCTGAAATTCGTACATAAGAAACTAAATCTCGTACTCTATCCAATGCAATTGGTCTCACTTCATTTGGATTCTCTATGAAAACGTTATGACTGTTTTACCCGGAACACATGTTTATGACTAGCTTCAAGACTACTCAAAAACCCTATCTTCCACAGAGTGTATCTCTAAAATTATAGCGAATAAGAGATGAAATGTTTACCATAGGTACCTAGATATGTCTTCTCAATAGCCTCCAAATTTCACCATCTAAATCGTTCTAGAAACAAAGTTATAGAGAAAATGGTAAGATAACCTATAAATAACATACCTTAGAACACATCACCAAAAGACTTCATCCTCCCTTGAAATTTGGCCTTCCTTACTTCATATTTCCTCTGAAATTCAACTTATATATCTTTGTTCATTAACAAACTTGTGTGTGTTTTAAAATGAATGTATATTGATATGTATTTATACCCTTTATGTCAATTCATTTTAACATTGGGGTTGACATGTAGTTTTTGCTTCAATTCACATTGTCATCTTCAAAAATTCATTTCTCCTCAATCATGAGGATCCACGTGACATGCCACATACCACCGGAAGTGGCATGACTTATACTATCCATCCATGGGTGTTGTATCTGCATGAGTAATTTCCTTCATTTCTATCTACTTTGATCAACTGTGGGTCCAAAAGCCAATGGCTAGGGTTGACATCAATGACTACAACCAATGACTAGGGTTGACATCAATGGCAACAACCAATCTTCCAACATGATGGTCTCATGATGCCAACATCACATTTATGGACCAATTAGAAGAAACCTTTCTCGAGAAATGGATTATTAAATTATAATATGTCCACATGATGATGAAAAGACTCGATTACATGCAACAAACTAAGAATGATATTGTCAAGGAATTTCATACCAGATTTGAGAAGTTGTTACAACAAATTCTTATAAGCCATCATCCTGAAGACAAGTACCTCTTTTATGTCTATACCAATGCACTCTCAGGACAATTAGGATTTCTTTGCAATGAAAATGGGTGAAGGATAATCCAAGAATCTTATCACTTGTCTATAGAAATCAAGGCAAATATCTCATCGCCCAAGGGAGAATATATCTCTACTCCATAAATCAAGGTTGATTACCTTGAGGATACTTCAAATATTCGTAGCCTAGAGGATATAGTTGCTCTTAATATCTTCATTAAATAACTTATTGAATGGTGGGAAGCATTGTAAAAAAAATAAATTGAAGAGAGGGTTCCTGATGAAGGTCACCAAGAATTCACTCATGATTCCACGAAAGAAGGAGACCTGGAGCTTGAAAATGAACAGTTGATATGTGCTTTTCCCTCCAATGAAGCCATCCAAGATCTAATTTATTCTATACAATAAGAAGAGAATGATGTGAATCATTTCCCTTTTCATTTTTTTGATGATTACTTGTTCTATGATTCAGAAGGTGAAGAAGTAAGGGAACCCTTGGACGATCTAGATCCTTCATACTCGGATGAAGGATAAGAAATAAGTAAATAAGCGAGTCATGAGGATGATGCATTGATAGTTTCTCTTCCATTTGATGAAGTCATCTAAGCCTCTGACGCTCCTGCGTAGGAAGAAGTGAATATAGTAAGTTGTTTCCCTTTCCAAGATCCATTATTTTGTGATTTTGAAAGTGAAGTGTTAGAGGAGCCCTTGGTTGTATTTAACCCTTCATGTTATGATAAAGGTAATGACATGGTTGATAATATTGATGATTTCATACATGTTGGAAGATGTAAATGGGATGTGGTTGGTTCTTATGAGATGATCCAGGTGGATATCGATGGCCACCCACCTTTTCCAACTGGCTCAAAATAGTTTTCTGGCAATTTTGGTAATTTACTATTTTTAGTAGTTTTTAACTTCCGGGGCCATTTTGAGGGCCTAAATGAAGGTTTTTCGGGATCGAGATTTTCAAGGATAGCCAAAACCATGATTGAGCCCCCAAAATGAATATCCTCGACCATACCTTTCGAACGAGCTATCATGCACCTAAAATGGAGATCGTATGCAAAAGTTACGACCCCAGGAAGTTGATGTACTAACTTACCCAAACGGGGCCCACATAACTTTTGGAACTTCATCTCCTAGGGTTAGGTTTTTGGATATCTAGGGTTTTGGGCATTCCTTTTTATTGTAAAAAAAGGCCTTTAGAGCCTCATTGTAATCATCCCTTTGTGAATGCGAGTACTCATCACATTTCTTCTTAGAGATAAGCTGCCAGCATTCTAGCAAGTCTTTCACTCTGTATTTTTATAATCTCTATACATTTATTTCATTAATAGAAATCGTGTATTACTGTATCTCTGTGTTTATGGTTAGATTTATGATACATTTCTGTTATATTATTGGATATTTACGATGTCTCTGTGCATTTATTTATTATACCTCCGCTCTCATTTCGTGCCGAAAATAATCTGGATCAGTGGTATCAGAGCAAGCTGCTCTTGATCATTTTTCAGTGCATGTCCCTGATGAGGTCCGAGTATATAAATTTGGGTCTCGATCTTATATCTCTTGAATACAATTGCTCTCGTACACCCAAGAAACCCTCAATGGTGGAAGAAAATAAAAATGATGAAGCAGACGATCCTATCAATCTGTTGGTTGAGCAAGCTCTCACGCGACAAAGGGACAAAATGATGGAGAATTTTTTCCACATCCTTCAACGTCTACCGATAGAAACAGGGGCATCTTCATCAAATGACCACTTTGGAGGCACCTCACCTTTCAAGGTACAAGCTAATTTTGATATTCTTGTATTTGAAGGACAGATAGATGCAGAAGCCCTAGACAAATGGTTAAACCTGCTAGAAGGTTATTTCTCTGTTCACAATTTTTTCGACATATAAAATATCATCTTCACAATCTTTAAAGCTCTCCCCCATGTCAAAAATTGGTGGGAAACTTACTAGGAGAAAAGTTCCACAGAGGATTCTGGAATATAGGGGGTCGATCCCACTTGGGATTTTTTTGTGGACATGGTAAAGGAACAATATTACCCTGTTGGAAACTATGAGGACCAGTACATGAGATGGAACACACTACAGAAAGAGAGGGGCCAAGAAGTTTCGGAGTTCACCAATACCTTCCATACCTTGAGCACCAAGCTGGGTATCAAAGACTCTGAATGACATTTGGTTCTGAAATACCATGGGGCTCTACACAGATACATCCAAACTGAAATGGATTTTCTAGATATCTCATCACTCGGTGTTTCTTATCAATATGCTGTTAAAATCAAGTAGAAATTTAAGCACCAGAACAAACGAGAGTTCGGGTATGCAAATCCACAACAACCAAAGTATGACAAAGACGACCCTAACAAATAGTCTCCTGAAAACCAATCCAAGACACAGGAAAAGAATAGTCATAGGCAGACAAAGAAGGACACCGGAAAATGGTGCAATTTCCACAAAATCCCCTGGCACCACATCGATGAATGTCACTCAAAATAGTCATTGGTGGATGATATCAAAGACAAGGAGCCGAACCCTGATTCTGAATCTGATTCTAAAAATACTGGTAAAAGACAGATCATCGACGCAGACCCCACTGCTATTGTCGTGATTGCAGTAATTCAACCAGAAGAACCAATGGATCTTGAAGAGGGGGAGCGCCTTTTTCATTCACAAATGTGGGTAAAGGGGACCCCGCTGCATTTTATTGTTGATAGTGGAAGCCAAAAGAAGCTCATCTCAGCAGAGGTCGTCAAACAGTTGGGATTGTCGACAACACCACACCCGCAACCATACAACATTAGGTGGCTTCTCCAAGGACGATATCTTCATGTCAACCAACAATGTCAATTGTCATACGACATCCAACCCTTCAAGGATGAGGTATTATGTGATGTTTCCCCACTCAATGTATGTGATATCTCTTGGGCCAACCATATATGTGGAAGTGCCATGCTATTTATGATTCTTGACCCCGTAATGTCATTGTTACTTTGGGGGGTCATCTCTACAGAATACCAAATGTATTCCCAAATATTGTTACACCTAAATAGTGTCGCAAGGTAGTATCTCATACTGCAAAATTCAGCTTCTTCACAATCTATTCAAAAGGGGAACATAAGTACACTGCAACCACTACAGCCTCGCCCCAAGCACCTTTTATCCAACAAAAGCAAGTTGACAAGGTTGCAACAAACCACAAAGATTCCTTCTGAAAATAGGTACCTCATGTAGCTAGACTGGTTAAAAAGGTCCAACCCTTCCAACCACATGTTTGTGACAACCTTCAAAAAGCTAAGCAACGCAACTTCCCCAGCAAGGCAAGCAGCTCACGAAGATGCAGATTCATCAAACGTTTTTTCCTCTCCCCCGAGAACTCAACACAATGGAGACCATTGCTTCCTAAGGAGGGAGGATTGATCTAGGTGGATATCGGTGGCCACCCACCTTTTCCACCTGGCTCAAAACAGTTTTTTGACAATTTTGGTAATTTACTATTTTTAACAGTTTTTAACTTCTGGGGCCATTTTGAGGGCCTAAATGAAGGTTTTTCGAGATCGAGATTTTCAATGATATTCAAAAGCATGATTAATCCCCCAAAATGAATCTCCTTGATGATACCTTTCCAACGAGATATCATGTTCCTAAAACGAAGATCATATGCAAAAGTTACGACCCCAGGAAGTTGATGTACTAACTTACCCAAACGAGGCCCACATGACTTTTGGTGCTTCATCTCCTAGGGTTAGGTTTTTGGATGTCTAGGGATTTTGGAATTATTGTTTATCGTAAAAAAGGCCTTCAGAGCCTCATTGTAATCATATTCTTGTGAATGCGAGTAGTTTTCACATCTCTTCTCAGAGATAAGTTGCCCCCATTCTAGCGAGTCTTTCACTCTGTATTTTTACAGTCTCTGTACATTTATTTCATTAATAGAAATCATGTATTACTATATCTATGTGTTAATGGTTGCATTTATGATACATTTCTATTATATTATTGGATATCTGTGATATCTCTGTGCATTTATTTATTATACCTCCGCTCTCATTTCGTGCCGAAAATAATCTGGATCATGAAGATCCCATTTATGATATTGAGGGTCATTTTAAATTGTTATCTTTACAACTATCATATGAGATTTCTATTGATTCTGACATTTGGAAACAAGGAGATGATATAATCACATACATATTCCAAACACCCAAGGATGACTTAATGCAATGTTCTCATGATGATTTTCAGTCATACCTTGAGGATTTTGATGAGTATTGCTTTGATCACTTAGATTTATTCTATGAAGGAGATTTTCAACTACCGTTGTGTTAATATTTTGATAAGGGTGAGGACATGGTTTTCATGGAGAAGGATATGTGTGATTAGGTTTTCCAGATCCCTTCATTTTATTTATCTCATAGTGTCACTAAAGATGCATCTAGGAGACGTGTTTCTTGTCTCAATTTTTCTCAAGGCAGGGCCTTTTCTTAGAATTTAAGGGTAGGTTGAATTCCTTAAGAAGAAGTTTATTATCTCAGTCTTTCAACTTTCCCCTAAAATGTTGTCAGTCATCCTCTAGATTATTGTTAGTCCCTTCTCAAACATCAGGGAGTGATGAGGTCCAAGGTATTCAACCTTCAGACTCTTTGAGTCAACCTATCAAGTCTTTGGCCTTTCATGATCATTCTCATGGATTGATTGAGATCTTTTTTGGAAATGTGATTTTGGATGAGTTTTTCCCTCCCTCCCACCTCCATGGGTTAGACTTTACGATTTCCTATGATATGATACATATTCTAACTCATGTTATTTTTGTTCTTAACTTGTCATTGTTTTGGTTTATGACAAAGCACAAAGGCACGTGTTATGATGCATTTCTAGCATGGTTGTATTGAATATATGACTATACCTAGCATTCAATTAGCAGGTAAGGTAGGTAGGTATGCATTTTCATCCATTGTACATGTCATTACATATCATAGTTAGTTGCATTTACATATTTTATTTACTTCATTTGTTTATATGTAAGCTCATGATCACATTTTAGATTAGAGGTTGTATTTTATTTTGATCATATATGGACAAAGGATGATATCACCACCCTAGATATTACTGATATATTTTGTTGAGATTTAACAGGAACAAGTCATACCAGATATGTTGAGGTTCTCATGCGCTCTACGTTGAGCATATGTCCCCAAGTTGGAGCCATATGTTATCCACTAGCCTAGGGGTAACTAAGGAGATCATGTCTCGAGGCCCACAATATCTACACATGGAGTACCGAGAGCTAGATGATCTGAGCATAGCCCTAGAGGTCCCCTCTTTTCTTCAATACAGTCTACACATCGCCAATAGTAGTGTCCATCACATCGGCCTGGTCCCAGGAGGATACGAGTCTTGCTCCATGAAGTAATGAGTCCATGCATCATGGTATGTATCACTCTGATATTTGAATCACTTGAATATGTTGTATTGAATCTTTCTTGATTTCAAAACGTTTTCTTGGAATGTATTCTCTTTGCCTCATTTAAACCTGGGAGGGTGATAAGGTGCCCTAGTAAGTTGGTTCCCCTTAGGATATGTTTCTACTATGTGTTTCCTTGAAGGGTCATCGTCTTTTTCCACCATACTTACCACTTTCCATATTTATTCTTTCCACCTCCACATATTTTGGGCATTGGGATGAATTAAACCAAGAAGGGTTGTACCCTGCCTCATGGGAAGAAGGGGATAAAGGCCCAGAGGGTAAAAGAAGTTGGCAAGGGTTAAAAGGAAATTATGGACCTTTGAGATACTTCACCCAAGGATCCCCGAGAAAGCAGTGAAATGCTTCTTAGTAAGAAAAGGGGACCCACAAAAATAAATTAAAATACTCAAGGTATTAGTTGGTGGATAGGAGGTCTCATCACGAGCCAACCTATCATGATCATAAACATGTAGCAGTATGAAATTATCGTTATCTGATCACCATGGAAGTGACTATTGGTTACATAACTAAGAGAAAGGGGGTCTCATCATGAGCCAACTTTCTCATTTCTGTGAAGTTTTTGTCAATGACACTATCACACCTGGTCACCAAGCCAGGACAATGGCCTCCAACTAGTTTCTTGAAGAATAAAAAGAGAAAAGCTAAAAATATTAAAATGGAAATAAATAGGCTTGGAATCAATTGTATTGTTGACAAGGTTCATCTCACCCTCCACAAAGGCACCCATGGGTAAGACTCTATAATCCCTAGCATCAGGGATAATTTTAAGGATGGAAATTTATATTAAAATGTAGAAATATGGGCTAATAATAATAGTCCTTAATATGCAAAATGTAAAATATTTGGGGATAGTTTTGTAAAAATATTTAAATTTCTAAGGATTTTATACACCTTCTATAAACTTTTGGTGATTTTTAAGGTAAAATAATTTTATCCTATAGAATTTGGGCGAATCATTTTTAGAAAAAATGGAAATTGTGGAATCTTTTTTTGGGAAAAACCATGGAAAATTAGCCCATTTACGAAATTTAGCCCCTAGAATCATCTATGCCTAGCATCACATGAGCCCCATGCCCAAAGATCTAGACCACATCATCTCATACACACACATGACTAGGATTGGTTCCACCCATGAAACACCATAGACTTAGGGGCTATTGACCCAATAGGACATCTTGAGATCCTCTCCAAAACTAAATTTGGCAAGTTGTATAACGTCTTTAAGCATTTTTGGGGGTTAAAGGGGTTTGATGCGCATTTTCTAGTCCTTATATTATTATATGTGATTTACTTTCTATGATACTTGTGACTTATGGACCCCTAGAGGGCATACTTGTTGTTCTACAGGACTTTGCTCGATGGACAGATGTGCATGAGGAGATGACTAGCACGGACCCCAATGAGGGCCTGAAGCCCACAGATGGATATTGAGACCCCATGCAAGGGAAATGATGGAGATTGTTGACTTGTACCATGAAGAAGGAAGTCGTTGCCTTTAGAGGTACTTTGGCGGGCCTAGATGAAGGGTCCCCAGCTCCTCCCACCTGGACGTTAGCCCTTGGAGGCCTTAGACATCACCCTTATAGCCCTAGACATCACCAAGGCTAGGGTTTGATATTTTGAAGACAATGATGAGGCTTGTGGCATGTGTGGGCATGATTTAAGGCCTTTGGAGGCTCAATATCATCCTAGAGGAGCATGACATCACCCTATTAGGGTTTTATCTTGCATTTTAGTGAAAATTTAATTTTTGTACCAATTGCTTAGGGTCGGCCTTCATTTTTGACCTAAAAATAAATAAAGGTCATATTTTTGTATAAATAAGCACAAATTACATTCATTTTTTCATCATAACTCGCATTGTGAGAGAGGAGGAGTAAAATTGACGCCCTTCTTGGGAGGACTTTGGATGAGATTGTGAGGCACATCTCTTAGAGGCTATTTTTTGCAACTTGGATCAAAATTGGTGAAGTTTCTTGGAAATCTAGTTTTATTTTGCATGATTATTCGTGGTGAAAGTAAGTAAATTCTTCTATTGTAATTTATTTGAATGGTTATGGTATGGGTTATTTGATCATGGTAAATATTATGAAATTGCATGCTAAATGAACCCTAGAAACAAAGGACTTATGGTACTACTTCTTTGTTTTCTATTTGCTAAGATTTACTTGATTGATATAATAGTTGTCAAACCTCCAAGGCCCTAAAGAGATATCACTTTGGAGGTATTGATCAATTTTTATTACATATAAATTTAATCTTCAAATAAGTCTAATAAGAAGGAGACGGTGGGGCCTAGAAGAGCCTACACCCTAGCTAGCTCCCTTATTAAGGTTTGGATCCTAGGAGGAGTTAAGGTGTTATTCCTCCTAGGCCTCTTTTCCTTATTAGATTAGCAATATCATCTTGTTATCATCCTCAAACAGGAAGCCGCCACCTTTGACTCCATCCCCCTCTTGAAGGCACTAGTTTTCATCCTCCATATCCTTGAGAAACCAATCAACACTTAAGATTTAAGGCTTTCAACTCTTACCATTTACTAACTATTACTAACCCTAACCTAACTTATCAAACTAACCATAATCTGTTGTTGTTATAACCTCTATCACAAACATCCATTAGCAACATTTATTTGAACTTATTTGCTATGTTGTCCCTTGACCAAGTTTTGTGGATTCTTGGTTAAGTTTGACTTATTTTGGGACTTCGACAGGCTGTCGAAGGCAGAGCGCAAGATGAAGCAAATATCATAGGATCTCGGCCCATTTTTGGGTCCTTTTTTGGATTTGGTATTATGTAACGGGTATGGGGATGTCGGCCCATGGGTTTACCCATGTTTAGGCCTATTTTGTAAAGTATAAATAGATGTCTAGGCAATGTAAGGAGAGGCATATCTATGTGATACAGGGATAAGTGCTAAGTATGGATTGTCAATGCTTTGTGCATACTGCGTGAGACTTGCAGAGCTACGTGAGACTGGCGGAGTGCGCACAGATCTCCTATCTTCTGCGGAGTAGGATTGTGATGTTATGTGCCTGTAAGAAGTTTGACAAAGATAATAAAGAAGAAGAGTTGGTGGAGGTAGACCCTGGGTGGGGGTGAACCACGTATATGTTGTGTTGCTCTAATTTGTGTGATGTCTTGATGTGTTTATGTCTTTACTTGCTAAGTTCTTTGATCTAGATAGATAGATCTATTTATGCTTTGTGTTAATGATGTATATGGATGTTAGATCTGACCTATGTGAATGTGCTTAGTACTTGAATCTGCTAGATATAATCTACCTCTCTATGATAAGTGCTTAGATACATCATATCTGAATGAATGATGTGATGCTCTGTTTTATCTGCAGGGTAGATAGTGGTTAAATATTGATGAACTGTCGGTGCTAAGTGCTCTGTTAAGTATTACAATCACATATCTGTGTCCCAACTAAGGTTGCAGACACCTGAGTCCTACAACTACCCCTGCCTCTACCTCGGGTAAGACTTCATTTGCTTCGCAGGTGTTGCCGAAAGGGTCGGTAGTTAGGGTTTTGTTGGTGTGTTGTTGTAGTGTTGAACTCTGGGTCTTCTCTTATGTGAAAAAATGGTTCTGTTGTCGGGACCTGAAACTGTGATTGCTAGGAAATGAGGAAGAAGAAACCTTGTGCAAAGATCCGACCTGAAACTGTGAAATCTCTATGCGTAGATATGTTTCCCTAGTGCGCGGAAATTTACTTGACCTGTGAAGCTCAGTGCCAAGAAAAGAGGTCAGATTTGAAGAAAAGTGGTAAGATCTGCAAGCTCTGTACTCTGATAAAGATAATAATAATGAAATGTTTTAGATCTAAAATCTTTGTGCTCTATAGAAGTAATATAAGTGGAATTTTTTTTTTCGACAGTATGGATCTAGGTATGTTTGATAGATTATGTACTAGCTTGAAAACTAGGGCACTAATATATGAAAGAAGGTTTGATATGTGTAGATCTGATAAGAATAGTGAAATATATGTTATACCTATGCATAGAAAGAATGTCTGGACTAACAAGTGGATGCAGGATCCTAGAAAGAAATGTTTGTAGATTAGCTACCATGATCCTAGTGTATAGTACAGAAAGAGTTGGGAATCATTTAAAAGAAAGAGTGGATTAACCCTCTATTATAGTTGCTAAAAAGTGGGACATCTTGCTAAGGAACACCCTGAGAGAAGACCTAGTTGTCTTTGTTGCAAAGCTATGGACCATGAAGTATTGGATTTCCCTAGAATGATTGCTAAGCTTGAAGGAATGGACATGAGACAAGAAAACCCTAAGGCAGATCCAAAAACAATGATTATGGCAGAACCCCAGAAATAATCAGAGAAAGTATTGCTACAGATAAAAGAAACCTTGAATGACCACCGACATGTCAACTTATCAGAGATATTCAAAGAAAAATCATGCATAGAAGAAAGAATAGGAGACTTTGACATTGACTGTGTTCTAGATAAGGAAACACAGGTGAATATCATGACATAAATAACTTGGAAACTTTTAGGGAAGCCTGCTATGACTCCTTCATTGGGAGGAATAGGTATATTTAGAGGAAATTTGATAAACCTATGTGGAAAGCTCACCCAGATACCTATGAATGTTAATGGGACGTCGACAAAGGAGGATTTCTAGATTGTTAAATTTAATGAGAACAACACTCCATTTACCATATTATTAGGAAAACCTCGGATCGAAAGAGATCAAGCCAGAAGGAAGGAAGAAGAAGAAGTTTTAGAGCAGAAGAAGCAAGAGTTAAAAGATTTCATGAATAGAAGGATCGCACACTTGATTGAAGAACATGAGAACAGATCGAAGCTATTTAAAACCAGAGACTCGGATGTCGAAGTTGCAAGAACACTAGAAGACCCACAAAAAATTGAAGTACCTATTCCATGTAAAGAAGAAGTATCACTCTCGAATCTTAGGAACGAATCTCAACAACGCGAAGTAACTATGCCAAAAGAAGATAAGAAAAAGGTAATAGTCCTAATTGATTCAGGCAGTCCTCATAATTTCATTCACTATAAATTAGCCAAAGATCTCAATTGATTTGTATATCCAGCGCTAGAGTTTCAAGCAATGATTGCAAATGGAGGAACTATCAATTTCTCATGAAAATGAAATAAGATCAATCTTACTATGGGGGAATATGTAATGAATAGTCTAATGATTTCTATTCCCATGGGTGGTGCAGATGTTGTACTAGTAATCCAATCATTACAATCATTAGGAACAATGGATTTTAATTTTCAAGAACTTTTCATGAAATTTTCATTAGAAGGAAAATAAATTGAGTTAAGAGGTATCACAAGGAAACCCGGTAAGGTGATAAGCTCTAACGACATGACAAAATTATTGAAAAAGGGGCATCAAGGCATTATTGGACAACTATGCTCACTAGATGTTCAAACATATAAGCCATCTATTCCTCAAGATCTCCAAAGGATCATTGATAAGAATTCCAAA
>ML780088.1:0-18192 GCA_009831015.1 Picea engelmannii | reverse complement strand
AGGCCAGGAGCCTGCTGTTGTATATGTAATCATGCAGAACAATTAATAAAACATAAACACCGCCATGTGCAGACCGACCATGATGAATGAGTGAAGGGGGACTAAAAATCCATAAGGTTTGCAAGGAATTAGGGGATGAAGGTGGGAAAAGGGGCTAAGTGTTGATCCTAGGGGGCTTAAGCCTGGGAATAATATTTTAATATTATCCCAAAAGACATGTACATTTTATGTTTTATCCTAAGTTTCTGGCAAGGGGAGAACATGCAAGGGAGACACGTGCTGGTGGAATGCATGCAGTTTCATGGGTGACAAGTGTCAACTCTGACGCATGCGAATAAAATGGCCAGGGTGAGCCGTGAGAAGGGTTCCTCCTCCATTCCACCCGACTACCTGAGCATGTAGGGAGCGCTGAACAGTACGACCAACCCAACCTCTGCAAGAATACCGCGTGCGTTCTGAGAGCGTGAACCCGTATTGTCTTTGATAGTCCATGCACATCCTCTGTCCGACTGATCGAACCTATGCGTGGAGGTTCTATTCCGAAGTCGAGACCCTAAACCATTCCGCCATTGTTGAACCAGTGGGAAATCTTGTGTTGTTCTGAAGAGTCGGTCTCACCCTCTGTTCTGAGTCATGGATTCTGTGTCGACCCCTACAGGAGTTACTCATCACGCATTCCTGTGAACCATCACTGTGAGGCTTCGAGCCATTTTTGAGCCTGTTTGGGAGGCCGTGTTTATATTTTCAGTTGGGTATGGTAACCAAGTAGAGTTGGACTGTGCGTGGCTTGATGGCCAGCGCGAGTTGTGATTGAGCCTGTGTGTGATCTCTCTCTAGGTGAGGGAGGTGGATGTTGTTGGAAGAGTTTTCTTCCAGAGAGTGTCCAGCACCAGCTTCAGGCTCTGATACTTCCTGATATAGCCTGTTTCCGAGACCCAGAGAGGGAGGTTAGCACCGATGGACTGTGCTTGTGAAGGTGTATACTCCTGGGCAGAACAGGCATGTGGGGAATGAGAGTCCGATAGTAGTGGGCGTAAGATGGTATCCTGGGAAGAATCCTTCCACATTTTATGTGTTGTTTTCCCTGTAACCTCAGCCTAGCCTAGATTTCCTTACCTTGGGGTGGAGCTTAGTCCCAGCTTGGGGGTGACCCATTGCTGAGCTGATGAGAAGTGCGGTCTAAGGCTGGGAGGTTCGTGGAAGGCCTGCACTTGGTTGGTGGATTCTACCACTGTTAAAAGATAAGTATCTAATTATGTTTTTATCACATTTTGCATGAATATACTATTTATGTTATCATTATTTTTGCTGTGTATACGAATTAATATGGAATGTTATGGATTGTTAATTATAGCAGTAAATAATATGTTTTACTCTGTGCTTAAATGAGTTATGTATAGAGTGGTGTTATAACCTTCTCTTAATAGCGGTTAAACCTTGGTAGCCAGAAAAAGCGTGCGCTACAGGGATAAACCTCCAAGAGGAAGATACAATCCTCCAATATCAAGAGAGAGTTGACTCTCCATCCTTGCCCCTTCCTTCCACCCAAGAATATACGAGAGATAATAAAACTTTACATTAAATCATCACCATCAACCAATCATCACATAGAACCTGATAATGCTTCCTGAGACTTCTTCAATTTCTGCAATTCTTCAATTCTTGGAGTACTCGGATCCTGTAGATAATATTACTCAATGTATTCTATGAAACTCCTCTAAGTTTCACTCATTGAATCCTCCCCAAAAAGAAGTTATAGAGAGAATGGTAGACCTTGTTCAATTCTAGTTTATTCAGGAGACCGAACGTGTATAGAATGCCCCGCGCTCAATATTTAACATCAGATTCTGAAACTCGCACACAAGAAACTAAAGTCCATACTCTTTCCAATGAAATTTGTTCCATTTTATTTTTATTCTCGATGAATAAGTTATGACTGTTTTACCCAGAACACATGTTTATTGACTAGCTTTAGGACTGGTCACAAACCCTATCTTCCACAGAGTGTATCTCCATAATTATAGCGAATCAAGAGATGAAATTTTTAACAAATGTACCTTGATATGTCTTCTCAATACCATAGCAATTTCACCATCTGAATCGTTCTAGAAACAAAGTTATAGCAAAAATGGTAAGGTGACCTGAAAATAACATACCTTAGAACACATCACCAAAAGACTTCATCCTCCCTTGAAATACGACCTTCTTTACTTCTGATTTCCTCTTAAATTCAACTTGTGTATCAAATGAATGTATAATGATATTTATTTATACCATTTATGTCACTTCCTTTTAACATTAGGGCCAACCTGACAATTTCTTATTTTGTAATTCTTTTATTTAATTATCTTCAGGGCATACATGTACTTCCTTCTTCAATTCACTTTGTCATCTTCAAAAATTCATTCCTCCTCAACCATGAGGATCCACGTGACGTGCCACATACCACCAGAAAAAACATGATGTATACTATTGGTCCATGAGTCTTGTATCTACATGTGCATTTTCCTTCATCTCCAAATAACTTCATCAATCTTGTGGCACAAAACCCATGACTAGGGTTGACATCAATGACAACAACCAATCTTCCAACAATAGGGTGGAGTTGAAATAAATCCTGGAAGTTATTCATGTGATCCTCGGCTCTAACCACATCATTAATAGTGAATCTAGGGAGCCATTTTTCATACCTCAGAGGCATTTTTAGAGGGTAACCCAAAATTTCACTCATATCTAAGGGTTTAAAATTAAATGGGTCCCATTGAGAAGCCATGGTTGGATTTATCATTAGTGGAGTTTCCAGATAATAATTCTAGGGATTATCAAAGGGAAAATAGGGAATCACCAGGTAAGCTTTGAAAAGTGAAAGGATTTGAGAAAAAGACTTATAGAAAATTTGTCGTTCGAGGAAAATTGATTCGGTGTTCCTTGACAACGACCCCAAAAATGTTATCACACAATTTGTAGTTTCCCAAATCCCAAGGCAAGTGAGACAAGATTGACATAACAAGGGGGTGACTTATCACTGTCACCTTAATAAGAAACCCATTTCTATTTATGAGTAATATAAGACTGCCCCAAGGAAGATGTCCCTAGTGACCTAAAGGGTTGGTAACTAAAGTAATGTTGCAAAGATATCCCCCCTCTCACTGGTCACTCAAGTCAGCTAGTATTTCTGAGTTTATGTCTCAAGGGGATGAAGCAAATGTAAAATATGAAGTGTACCTGCGCGGAACAACACAACAAGCAAACATATGGTAGTTTTAAGTACAAAATATGATATTAATGCTTCAATAAGACAATAAAATAGTGAAATATATGTCCGCTGATATAAAATTGTAGAAATGGATAAGTTTACAACAACAATAAATAATGTATAAACAACTGCAAGAAATACTTTCCAAATTTTATTTAAAAGACAATGAAAATATAACAGTTGTCACTTATAATGATGACAATTTGTCATGGACAAAGTGTTATCACTGACATTTCATCCACACATGGTTACAAGAATTCAACATCGTCAAACAGTTATGAAGTCATCCATGGACCTGAATTAACACCAAATCATTCATAAAGAGTAAAAAACTATACAAAATAGTGAAAAATTGAAGGGCGCTAAGAAGACACTGGGCGCACGCGCACATGCACGAAACAGGAACGCAGAAATCGTGCACATGCGAGCGATGCGCGACTGTTATCACAAAAAGCTGCGCACCTGAGAAACGATGCATTTATGAGAGTGGTCGGCCTCCCACCCACTTCTGGTTCAGCTCCCAAGTCGATTTGACACTCAAATCTGGACTGGATTTGACTGGATGGTTGGTCAAAGACCTAGAAATGCCCTAATTAGCCTCTTTACACACTACAAACTAGTTGAACAATAGCTCAAAGGAATTCTATAAAAAGGCCATGGATACACTTCATTTTTCAAGGAATTCAAAACAAATTTATGCTGCCATTATTCTCTTGAGGACTCTATCCTTGTCAAGAGTATATTTGCATCATTACATTGGGAAATCCATCTCACCCCTTGAGTGGATTAACCAAGAGTTCTTTCACTATTTTCATTTTTATTTGTTGTAAGAAGAGCTTACTTGTGGGGGTCCAAGAGCCCTCCCTTGGAGGAAGAAGGGACTCATAGTCCCCTTGCTTCTTGGTGTTTTCTTTCACTAATATCATCCTTATCATTGGTGACATGGGTCTCATTGTTCTTTTTGTCTCTATGTCCCTATGCTTATAAATTTAATTGTTATTTCATTTCTTAGTTTAATTCTTAGTTATTGTTTTATATTTCTTTTTCTAACCCTTTTCCTTGCAGCTGTCCTGCTCAACAAACCCAACTGAGCTTGCAAGCACCTCTATTTTTCTCACTAAGGTGATGAAAGAGGCGCAACAGATTGATGACTCCACTGGGGAAAGGTATCAATTTCCTACCCCATTTGGGTTTTTCTTTCTCTTCTTTTAGTTCGTTTAACTTGCAGGTGCACTAACCGACCTAGGCCGACCTGCCAATCAACCAATTCCAAGTTGAATTGAGAGAAGTCCATCCAGTTTTTTTATTCTCGGTTGTGTGTTACATATGCGTGGGTTTTTAGGCCCACAGACACGCATCGTGCACACATGCGCTTAAGTCACAACTCTTTTCTGCGCACGTGCGCTTATTAACTTTTCTTTGTTCACGAACATGTGCTCTGTGCGCCTCTGTCTCCACTAAGACCCGCGCATATGTGAAAAAATTCATATTGTAAAGTTGTAGAGATGTGGGGAAGGCCATTTGCCTTCTTAAAAATGATTTCAAGCATGTTTTAAAGCTGCACCACACTTAGTCCCCTCATCATATAAAGGGGTTAGTAAAAAACACATAGGCACTTAGGAGGTTAAAATCAATTTCCTCTTTTTGCTTTCATTTTTCACCACATGGATGGCTTGTTTTGACTCACAATATAAGCTGGAAATAATTTTTAATCACATTTAACTTGCATTGGGACTAGAATTTGAATAAAAATCACTTAGTATGCTCTATTCTCGCACCTCCAAGCGGTCTTGAGAATCAGAAAAAGATTGTGAAACGATTTCATCTCCCTTAAGAACATTAAAACCTTTAGGAGAGGACAACAAACCTTCTTGGGACTCCTCTTAGTTTAATTTTTCAAACACATCTTAATATTGTAATGGGCCCATACATGCCCACATGCTACAAAGATAGGATAGTGTTGAAATTTTCTTTCTTAGATCAAAGGACTAGGGAGTTAAAGGGATAGTAACAAACCCACATGTCCACATGCTAGCTTCCTAGGGACTTTTGAATTACGCAAGGTTGTACCAAAGACACTTAGTTAATTAGGTAATCAAATACTTGTAAGGACCAAGAGAAGTCCACATGCAGCAATGTGACATCTGATTCACTAAAATTTGGCACACTTTCACTCACACACAAAAGTCACTTATCACTCACATAGCTTCTTCTTGAAACATGGAGTTCAAAGTAAGTTTCCTCCAAAAGGGTTCCGAAAACACCCCACCCTTTTCTTGACGAAACTATCCACTCCCATTTTAATCCAACGAGGTTAGTTCACACCCCCAACCTCTCAAAACAACTACATCTAAAATATTTCTAAAAACTCACTAAGTTTTCCTCCACAGGAGGTGCCAAAAGAAGTTTTTTAGTCTAGGTAGGATTTCGGGGATAGGCATCCAAAAAACTCCCCGTTATCTGGTTCTCACATTGTCAAAACCATAGAAGTTGTCATATAGGGAACTGAAAATCCTCCAAGTCAAGTGTTCCTAACACCATAAGGCAGGGAGATACTCGTGAAGGGTTGAAGGTCGAGGTCCGGTTGTTCTGTGTGTCCCCCCTTCAGGCACCCACCTCTTGGACGGGATCCAACCCGTGACCCATTTCTTAGGCTGAAAATCTAAATGTCGCACTTTGACCGAGGTACCTAGTGACCAAATTTTAGAACATCTAGCCAGGTGGAAATTGTGGGCTGCAATTTCACCTTGATTGGATTTTGCATGGCTATTGGGAAATATCGCCAGCTCTTTCGGGATATGCCCCCTTTACCCCTCATTATAACCAATTTTTTCATCCTTCACTAGTTTCTCTTCCAATGACTTCAGACCCCACTGTTGAGTACTATTGGAAGGTCCAGTGCTATTTAAGAGGAAGGACGTTACATCTTCTAGGACACGAGCATTTGTTTTCTTTGTTGATTCCCCATGCGGACCAAACCCACTTATCCACATATATGATTCTTTTTCAAACACATTTTATGTATGATGCACTTCTGACTACATTTTGATTCAGATATATATATTGTGTAAAGTTCAAAATTCACAACACAAAGACTCTTGTTTATTTATTACTCTCACCACCATTTCCACACATTCACGCAGCTATTCGGACATCATAGGGGACCCACAGAATCCTCGTCGTTCACGACGTTTGCTAAACCTCCCTCCTATCTTAGGGGGACTGTCTGGTCTTGCCCACTCATCGACACCTCCTTCACACACTCTTGTGAGTGATACTATTTTAGGATCAAATTTGCTTGGTTCTACATTACTTGGGTCCAATTCCCAAGGTCCTCCATCCACTCACTCTCCCTTACATAGAAGCAGGGGACCAACTTCCTCTCAAGGGGGAAGTACCAACCCAGCTAGCCCCCCTCAAGGGTCAGGTTCACAACACACTTACACCATGGTTGGAGCTAATCCTTCCCCCTCACTACAGATGCCATATTTGGCCTCTCTCAACATACCGGATCTAAGCAAACTCACCAATGATCCTATATTGCATGCTCCCACATGGCCTGCAATGCCCACCAAATTACCTTCAGACATACCCAAGTTTGAAGGAAAGGCAAGCGATGACCCTGCCAACCATGTCATGACCTTTCACGTATGGTTCTCTTCCAATAGCATTAAGGATGATTCCATGAGACTGGGATTATTTCAACGCCGACTCACTAGCCCATCGGCCAAATGGTATGTAGAAGAAAAATTAGGGTCCCATGCAACTTTTGAATCCTTGGCCAAATCATTCTTGACCTTCTTCCAATTACCAATCCGCCATGACAATGGTCTAGAACTACTTTCTAATTTCAAACAAACCTTAGCCACACATATCACTGACCACATTCACGAGTGGCATAGGCGACGTAGTTTGTGCAAAGCAGAAACCACCAAGCAACAGTGTCTCGACTGGTTTCTTAGATCACCATTCTCTCTCCTCGGTAAGGATGTAGATTCCACCTTCCCTCAATCTGAAGAGGAAGCCATCAGTAAGGCTCAACAGTATGACCTCATCTATGCACAGTCAGGGTACTTATACACTGTACTTCTTGATCTTCCAAAACCTGTGCCATTTGGCCAAGACAAACCTGGGATGTCTCACTCAACAGATAGACTGATTGGTACCACCACTCACCATGGTCCACAACCCCAACCACCACCGATGTATGGAACACCTCAATACCCGCCAGCATATGGGGGCACTTCTTATTACCCCCCACCCCCTTATCAACAACCATACCCTGTTACTATACCTCCACCCATCAGTGGATCACCATCGAAACCCCCCATACATCCACCTATTCAAACGAGCTCTGGTACCCCCTCTACCTCAACTTATAGTACTAGCGAAAGAACTACAGCTTCCTATGTACCTTATAGATCGTTACCGCCATAGAATCCATACTTCCCATTTCCTGGTCCCCCACAACCCATGGCTCCCCCACATCCTCATGCTGGAGTGAATTTTGTTCAACTCTCTATCGTTCAGCAATACCAAAATTTCAAACAGCTAAATACGGCCAATCCGAACCATCCGTCGAACAATACCAAAAAGAAAGGACGAAACATGAACAACAACAACCCAGGCCAAGGCGGGCATCGACCCCAACAAAACCAACCCACTGGGGGCAACCAACACCAAGGGAATCAAAACCCCCAGGGGGGCAATAATAATAGGCGTCAAGGGAGAAATAACAATAATGTTAAAACTAACTTCCCTTGTGCCCTTTGTGGTGATTTTGTCCATTACACTCATCATTTCCCCCAAATCGCTAATTTCAAACGGTTGAAAGACTCTGGTAGTCTTCCCCACCCTCCAGCACCGCTCGCCCCTCAGCAGGCACCACAACAATACGCGCAACAACCCCCCCCTGTCGTGCTGTAGAATACTATTCCACATCAAGGTGTGATAAACACCTAACAAGACACACAACATCCCCCACCTCAGGTGGGACAATACCTCAACCCAAACAATCCAGCAAATCGCACGATTCTCCTCACTAGTGAGGAAGAAATCCTTCTGCAAACACGTAATCGTTAGTATCATGCACCCGCTGAGTCTCCTCCCATCCCTCCAGAGACAAACCCTGCACTGACGGGACCCCCGTTGATGATTCCTCCCCCTATCGCCGAGCCACCTCTTCGCATCATTCGCATCCCATTGTGCAGGAATGTCCACAACCCACAGGCTAGGGAAGCTCATAACTATAGTTTGGTAGATGAATTAGCACAATCCCCGGCTGCCATGTCAGTTTTGGAGGTCCTCCAGACTTGTCCCACTCAACGGAAATCATTACTTTCCGCCTTGGGGGCAGTCGACCCCGTAGATACCTGACTCATTACCTTTGATCTTGACAGCGGAGAACCTCGCCTTCCCGCCTTGATCGCTTTTCAAATACCAATAAAAATAAGGAACATCATAGTTCATCGGTGTATCATCGATGAAGGTGCATCTACATGCATTATGTCCAAAACTGTATGGCAGAAACTTGGTTCCCCCAAACTCATACCCTCTACCATCACCTTACGAGCTTATGACAGACGACCATTGTCTCCTGAAGGACTCTTCCAAAATGTCCTCGTCAAACTCGAGGGCAAGACTATTCTCATCGACATCGAAGTTATCGATGCCCCACTCGATTATAATATCTTGTTCGGTCGTAGCTACATGTACAGTATGAAGGCAGTGGCATATTCCGTCTTTCAGAAAATGATGTTCCCCCACAATGGGAAGATCGTTACTATTGACCAAGTCCCACATTACGAGCCTAATCCATCTGCCAACATCGATAACATTCTTCCTCTCATCCACATGAGCCACGACGCATTCCCACTCATCGAGATGGGTCCTGGAATTTTCAAAGATCCATGATTATTAGGAACTTAACATGGAGCACCACCGCTCCTTCATCTTTCCAATCAAGTATGCATCGTATCATCTAATGGAACTCACACAGAGGATACCCTTCCTCCTACAGAGGCTTCTATCATATCTGACATCCCACTAGTCGCAGAACTACCCCCTCAAGAACCTCCTGCGCACTCGTCAACCCCACCAGTCCACGATTCCACCTCTCCCCAAGGACATATCCTAGTTTGGGAGACAGTTCCCCAAGCCATCACCCAAATTCCCTTCTTTTACCCTTCACCAGGCATCGAAGCTTTCCAGGTAGCCACAACGCTTACCCTACCTAATATGGTGTTAGCAATTCCAGTTTGGTATTTACACCCACCAGAGATGGTCCCTCGACCATCCCTTCCCCCCCAAATAGAAGGAATCCCCATGACGATTCCCATACTTACTCCCACCATACCCTCGACACCCCCACTCACTAACCCCCCTGCCACCGCTGGGGGCAAGAGAAATAAGAAGGAACCCATAGCTCCACTTCTTCCACACATCCAACCTCCTTGTGCACTATGTGAGAAAGAGGGACACCAAACCAACAACTGCCCATCTCTACCTGAGTTACGAAATTTGATTCCACTCAATCAAACTCCCCCAACACTCGCCACTATAGCCAATACTATCACTATCACCCCCTATTCCAGTACTAAAGGGTTGCAAACCAAATTCGCTTGTGCTATATGTTCATAATATGGCCATTATACCCACCATTTTCCAGCACTGCCACGCTTTCGACAAACATTAGCCGTAGTACGCCAAAGCTTCCAGAGCAACCCTAGTCCTGCTACGTCCTCCTCAACAAATATCACTAACATTCGTTATGTCACCACTTCAGTCAATGAACGTATGAGACACCCTTGCTCTCTATGTGACTTATTAGATCATTTTACATACCAGTGTCCTATGATTCTTGAATACAGGCAATGCCAATTGACCCTACTTCAACAACCCACAGAGTCGATAGTTGACATTACCTCATCACTAGAGGCTCTTCATGTCATTTCTCCTGGACCCGAGACCCTTCCAACCCCTCCATGGTTCTTAGATGACTTGTCTGAGGATTCACCACACAATCCCCCCAACTCTCCCGTTCATTCCCCTATGGACATTTTACACCCAACTACCACGGGTACTCCTCAGTACTTCAATATCTGGTTTATGTCGAGCGAACCATCACCATTTCCTTGCACCGTCCCCCCTAATTCTTCATCACTAGGGGGTAGCCACACGACCACAATCACCAATATCACTCCTCATGACCCCTTGTATTCCCATCACTTCCACAGCGACGAAGAAATACTCGAAGAGTTAAACCACGCGGACTATCCCTGGGATGCATTGCACCACCGTGCACTCTTCTTTCCATAGGAAGCCTCCATGCCTCCTAACCAACACCCCATCTACGCAGTTGAAACCAAGGATTTTATCCCCTCGGGGCCTATCGATTGGTTCAAGAACCCCATTCCTGCCCCTGATGCTTTTGAAGAAGGCAACATGGCCAAAATTTCCCCAACCATTAAAATCGATATTTCCATCAAAAATGGCATCGTCGAGGAAATCACCATTGGAGCTACTTGCACTCCTCAAGAAATCACCGCCTATAAAGCCCTCTTTCAGGAATATCGAGATATTTTTTCCTGGTCATACACAGAAATGCCTGGCCTTGATCCCTCTATCGTCGAACATCGCATCAACACCTGGACCGACATTACACCAGTTCGCCAAAAACAATGGCCGCTACACCCATCCAAAGAAGTGGCCATCAAAGCTGAAATTGACAAATTACGCGTTGTCGGGTTCATTTACCCCATTGCCTATACATCATGGGTTTCCAACCCTGTACCCGTTAACAAAAACATGGCACTATCCGCGTCTGCACAGACTTTCGTGATCTCAATCACGCATGTCCCAAAGACAACTTTCCCATGCCATTCATCGATCAAATTATCGACGACTACGCAGTCCATGAGGCTCTATCCTTCATGGACGAATTCTATGGTTATAATCAAATTCAAATTCACCCCGCCGATTAGTATAAAACCGCATTCATTACCCCTTGGGGTACTTTTTCATATCGTGTCATGCCTTTTGGCTTAAAGAATGCTGGCGCAACTTTCCAACGGGCTATGACATACATCTTTCACGATTTGGCTCACATCATCCTCGCATACTTGGACGACCTCACAGCTCGATCCAAGAAACGCACCCAACATCTCGATGATTTGTGAATCATCTTCCAACGGTGTCGTCAATACAACATCTGCTTGAATCCCCTCAAGTGCATATTTTGTGTCACCGCTGGGCGACTCCTTGGCTTCATCGTTTCCCAAAGCGGTATTACCGTGGACCCCCTCAAAGTCCAAGCTATCACCGAAATTCCACCTCCCTAGAATTTACGTCAACTTCATAGCCTACAAGGCAAAGCTAACTTTCTACGGCGGTTTGTCCCAAACTACGCCATACGCGCACACGGTTTCCTTCACTTACTACGTCACGACATCCCATTTCACTGGGAGGACCATGCCCAACAGTCCTTTGATGATCTTAACATGGCGCTCTCCAACGCCCCTTTAATTAGTGCACCTGACTACAATCGTGACTATATCCTCTACGTATCAGCATTAACTGTGTCAGTAGTAGGAGTTCTCGTCCAGCTAGGTGATGACAATCGTGAGCATGTCATTTATTACGTTAGTAAAAACCTCTCAGGGCGACCCTTGAAGTATAAACATGAAGAGAAACTTGCTCTTGCAGTCGTCCTCGCAGTCTAAAAACTGCGCCACTACATTCTGCTTCGCACAACTAAGGTTGTAGCAGATTCCAACCCTATGCAATACTTGCTCAATCGTCGACAAATTAACGGAAAATTTTCCCGATGGATCATTATCCTTCAGGAGTACGATTTAGAATTCTCAACACCCAAGAGTAAGAAGGCCCTCGTTCTCGCTGAACTTGTCATGACCCTCCCCTCTGACAGCACTAGTACCCCCGTCAACACCGACTTTCCTGACGAACACCTCTTTTACATCACTTCGGATGATCCTTGGTACAACGACCTCCTCGTCTACCTCCGAAATCAAAAGTTCGGTAACCACCTCTCACGAGATGATCATTGTCATATCTGCCATCAGGCCCCCCACTACCTCCTCATCGGATACATCCTATACTAGCAGGGAGTCGACACCATTCTTTGTCGATGCCTGACCATTGACGAGGCCGATAGAGTCTTGAACGAATGCCACATCGGCGCATGTGGGGGACATCTTTCGAGAATATCCACTGCTCAGAAGATTATCCAAGCAGGTTACTTTTGGCCTACCTTGTTTCACGATTGCATTCACGCTGTGAAACGATGTGAGCAATGTCAGCTCTACGCCAATAAAGCCTGAGCTCCCCCTTCTCTTCTTCATACAGTCATCACTGTCGGTCCTTTTTGTAAATGGGGCATCGACTTCATGACTTGTAATCCGCCCTCCAACAATGGTCACAAATACATTGTTGTAGCAGTCGATTACTTCACCAAATGGGCAGAAGCTATGCCCACCTTCAACAACATCGTTGACACAACAACACGTTTTTTCTTTAACCATGTCATATCTCGTTTTGGAGTACCGCTCCAACTCGTTTCCGATCACGGGAAACACTTCGAGAATGAGATCTTCGTCGAACTCTCATCTCGGTTAGGATTCTATCACGAGTTTGCCTCACCATATTACCCTCAGTCTAACGGATAGGTTGAAGCAGTTAACAAGGTCCTCAAAACCATGTTACAGCGCACGGTTAATAAACATAAAATCAATTGGCATCATATGTTATTTTATGCGCTATGGACTTACCGTACGGCTGTAAAAACAGCTACTGGTTTCACACCATTTCATCTAGTCCATGGGGTTGAGGCCACTCTTCCCATTGAGTGCGAAATTCCTACCTTACACACCGCCATCGAGATATTACTCGACACTGCTCCAATGGAGCAGCGCTTGCTGAACTTAGAGTCTATGGATGAAGATCGTCGATCTTCATTAAAAAACAATGAGGCAGCTAAAAAATGGTCAAAGGCTACTTTTGATCGGCATGTCAACCTTCGCTCATTTCACGGAGGTGACCTCGTCTTGGCTTACGATATCGCTCATGATACCTTTGGCCATGGACAATTCGAGTCACTATGGCATGGCCCATACATTATCCAACATTGCCTCACCAAAGGCGCATATATCCTAGTCTCTCCTGAAGGCCTCTTTCTCAAAGAACCCATCAACGGGTTGTACTTAAAGAAATTATATGCTTAAACGTAGGAATTCTACTTTAGGTTCTTTCTTTTATAGTGTTTTTAATCTTTTTTCCATCCCTCACGTCTAAACTCTCATTTGTGCTATTGACAAATGCTTCCTCCACCGACCTACCACATCGGTTACGCCGACGACGCCAGTCGTTGGACACAAAATATCACTTCGGTCGCTTGGGCTCTCTACACCCCCTCACATGAAATGCTCCATTTGAGCGGCATATGTTTGGGGTCAGTGACCAACAACCAAGCCAAATACACTGTCATCATTGGCCTCCTGGCCGATGCCCAACATCATAGTATTCATCATCTTAGCATCTTTCTCGACTCACAACTAGTCGTTCTCCAGCTCAACAATGTGTACCGCGTACACGATCCTTGTCTCTTTCGCAAATACCTGCAAGTTAGACCTTTATCTTGACATTTTGATTCCATTACATTTACACATATTCCAAGACAATTGAATCAAATTACAGATAAACTAGCTAATATTGTGTTAGACTGACATATATCACATCAAACTACCTCTACACATACATAAACATATCAACAACCTGTGATAGCATATATAGATTAGACATCATCAATACATTAACAAACCACATGTAAACACCACATAGATCTCAAAATGTATACTCATGTATATATCAAAAGGTCCACAGTGTCATCCAAATCTTTACATACAAAAATACAACTATCTGCAGGCCAATGGAGCACCTCGGTACAAAATGGGCTCACCAGCCTATATACGAAAAATACATCAATACATAGAGCACCACTCACGGTGCCTCTAGAGCACCACCGCCTGCCCCTCCCTCAGGCGGTGGCGGCCCACCACCACTTGCCCCTCCCTCAGGCGGTGGTGGTCCACCCCCTACCGGTCCCTCCTGCCCCGACGACAGTCGTCCGATCATCGCAGCACCAGCCACTACTGCTCATTGTACTACGGCCCACCATGGCGGAAGAACCCCCACATGCTGCTCCAGGATACCCTCATCCTGGATGCGAGACCACATGCCCTTAGGCACGTCCTGTAACACCGCCTCCAGGCGACGGTGTATGTCCTCAAAATCTACTCCAGCAGCCGTCGAAGGAGCATGTGATGGCCCATCACTAGGGTCATCAAACCGACATCTCCTCGCTGCCCTCTCCAGATCAACTGGTCACACCGTGACGTCCTCCTGCTGATGTCTCTCTCCCCGCAGAAGTCTCTCCGGCTCCTGACAAGCCGATGCTCTCTGCAACTCCACCTCGCGCCCACGAGGTGCCACATCTGCACATACAAACAAGCAGTAAACAGTATCAACATCTATATCATATAAATATATCATGCTATCTCAAAAAATAAAAAACATATATATCAACATCATCAACATACCTCGGCGGTCAAATACCTCCCCTGGAAGTAGCACCATGTTCGGATTCTCCCGGAAGTCAACCCCAACATAGGGGTATGGCAATATCACCTATGGCAACTGCCGCCATACCTACATCGCCTCTACAGTAAAGAAGTGGCCACCCTCGCCACCACCATGGCGAAGCAACACAGTCGACCACTACCTCAGTTGCGACTCTCGTGCCCCAGGCGCACCCAATAAAATCCTAGGGCGCAACATCGACATCCTCTCCAGAAACCAGGCCACCAGAATGGACCCGAAGGCAAACTCTCCATCATCCGTGGACTGACAGTGGTCTAGCTGACCTACCATCCTGGCATGCAGCTTCAACCCCCAGGAGAAGTGCTCACCGGCCAACACTCTCTCCATCACCATCAGCTGGCCACCACTAATATGTTGCGTCGCCAGCGAACCATAAACTCTCACAATCATCGATGCTATACAACGATGCGCTAGGGCATCCATCACCCCAATGCTCATGACTATGTCGGACATAAAGTTTGTCCCTGAACAATACCTCTGGCCAACTGTCGCTAGCGGCGTATCCCTCGGTAGCACTGGCTCCGTTGGTAGGGGCGTTCCCCGAAACGAGAGCCCAGTCAAAAAATACACATCCTCCACCATAGTGAAGGGAATCTTCTCTCCCCGCACTATGAAGCAGTGCAGGTCCGGACTCCACATCTGAATAAGAAACTACAGCAGATACTCCTACGCCCGTATCAATGGGCACTCAAAGAACTTCAGCAGCCCACAGGCTGCCAAAGTTGCACGTAAACATGGCTCCTCAATAGCCACGACGTCTCGCAGCTGGGACCAATCTCGCTCTCGCCAACCAATCGACATCGTGCACAAAGCTCACCTGCAACCACATAAAACCGTCCTAAGTCAGCCACATGGACAATCAACAACATCCAAAAGACAAGTTTTACACCCATCAATCTTGCCCCCACATCGCAATTGTTTAACCCACAGGAGCGCACACATGGTTGCTTGTACACCCCACAGGCGCGCACGTATGCGCACCTGTTCACTCCACAGGCACACCTGTTCACTCTACATGCGCTCACATGTGCACGCCTATGCAACCGACAGGCGCGTACATAGTGCACGCCATATACCCCCTTACTAGCACTCCCATGTACACTGTCCAGTGGGCAGGCACACACGTGTGTGTTCCTACTATCGTATCGCCCATGCATGTGGGGCCCATACCCATAAACACCCCCTGTACGGCCCTCCGTACAACCCCTGCCCAAAAAATGAAACCCTAATTCTATGCAGGATGATCAGACCACTAACCTGAAGCTCGCTAGTCCTCGATCGGATGCCTCGTCCTCCCCAAATATCCAAATCTCCTCTGGCTACTTCTCGTCCAGTCACTATCGCAGCAAGTACAAATGAGGTGGCAATGTGGGCCCTACAACTATATATAAGCCTTTTTTCCAAACTTCCACTCACCATTCTGGGAGCTCCGGGCATCCATTTCTCGATCTGTCTTCAGCCACGGGATCAGCATCCCGTCGTCTACATCACGACAATCCCTGGGCCTCTTTTCATCCTGAGCCCCTGGGACGCCATTTTCCATATCCCGATCAAGTATGCATGCACATATTTAGACTTCTCAAATACATGCTCATATATTTGATTCTATTCATATATTGTTCACGTCGGGTATTTGGTTTTCATGTGTGCAGGTACTTGGTCATCATACATCGACACAACCCCTTCAGGTATATACTCAGCATTGGCATGTAGTAATTCCCTCTTAATCTCACTTACATTTTCAGTCACACCCTTTGACATTTGCCTCTAGGATCCCCATTTCCGGATCTACAGTACCCACACCTCCATTTGCATCTTCGGTACTGTCACCCGGTAGCACTCTTACCCACATGAGTTGTCCCATTCATAAACACCCTTTTGCACTTCTAACACTCATGTCGTTTTTCAAAACCCTTTAGGGATGGGAGTCCTGATAGTCTTACATCATGTCGCGAATCAGCCACATACTCCTTCTCCTCATTTTGTTAGCTTTCCCAACAGACTCCCAGATTATCTCTCCACGGTTCTCTTTTTGGGCTGCACCTCCGTTGTATCATGAACCCTCCATTTCATCCACAATCTGTTTACCCATCTGCAAATCTCCCTTCATTTCACCTACCTCATACAGAAACCCACCCATGGGGCCCCCACCCTCCATCAATTCTTCGAGCAAATTATGCCCTACCCGGGCCAACCATATCACATTGGGGCACCCGTTTCTGTATTTGTACACTTCTCCCCAATTATTCATTATTTATTGTACAAACACCTTTGTTTCCAGTCGTTACATTACCTTTTTGTCATCACCTTTGCCGACCTGCTTCTCTTTTTGGCCAAACGCAACCCATGTCACCCTTGGTTGGAGCACTACTTATCATCCACCCTTGTCGGCATCGTCCATATCTTCAGAGTACCCCACATGCCACTTACCTCTGCCCTCTGAATTTGTTCACCTTGTCCCGCCTCTGGCACAACTTATCCCCGGTCTTGTTGTCCCCCTGAGACTTGACCTCGTTGAACGGTTGTGGCCACTTTTATCTCACAAATACTCCAACCAAGGGCAGTCTTGAGTCTTCCTACATCTTGAATTCGTCCATGTACCTCCTCCACTTCCTAACCTCACCTAGTAGATTTCACGAAGCCATTTGCTTCTGGGAGTCGTGTCCCCCTTTTTGTCGATATCTGCACAGTTTTCCAGAAGGGCGACAGTATCTTGATTCTCATTACCCACCCAATGAGAGATCTCGGATGACACATGGTGAAACACAATTTCTCCCTGCTGTCGTTGACCCCCATAACATTCTACGTCAACACTTTCTCATGTTACGGTGGATCTTACTTTCCGACTATTGCAGTTAGTTCTTTCACTTGCCGAAGACCTCTGAACTTGGTTGGGCTATCAATGCCCCCAGAATCGGTGATACTTATTACCATGGTCACTGCCTACTATTTAGAGTATGTTCATCCATAGAATGGTCTTTTACCATTATCACGACCACCCCTGAGGGTGCCGCAATTGTCTACACCAACACTTCATTCCTCTTTTTTGAGTTACATGACACGAGCATGGGGCATGCCCGCCTCGTTTGTACACAGTTTTCTTTTTTTTACACACCTCATGGAAGGTTGGGTTCTACCGATTCTTTTTTCCCTCCAACGGATCGCTCTGGACGATCCCACTATTTCTCTCTCTTACAAAAACACTCTCAGTAGAAGAAACATTGATGGATTTCGGCTATACGTATTCTTCTAACCTCATCCAT
>ML780087.1:458310-481783 GCA_009831015.1 Picea engelmannii | reverse complement strand
AAACCTAAAAGAATATTGTGGATGGAGGCTCAAAGACATTCACTTGTTTGGAATGGCCCTAGTAGCAAAAATATCATGGATATTGGTGCACAATGAAGGTTTATGGGGAAAAATAATGACTACCAAATGATGAGACCTTGAATTTCCTACTTGGGATCATCATTTTTTTTACTATTTTGTCTTCTATAATCCCTCGAAATACTCTTTTCCATACATAAATTATTTCCATAATTGTCAATTCTTATCCATTTGAATTTATCTAGTATTTTCTTGTGAATTGATGTGTTTGGCATAATTATGAGATCATAGTGATAAGATAATTAGGTTTCACAAGTAACTTAGTCAAGTGGTGTCACATATGGATTTGCTTGTACTAAGGAGACTAGGATATAACAACTAATACTAATAGGAAAGATAAGAACTAAGAGGAAAGATAAGAAAAGATTCCTATTAGATATAAGACTACTAGAGGAGTATTATATTGATGATTCTAATTCCTAATAAAGTAGTATATCACTAATATGGTCTATAATCCTATAAGACGCCCACCTTATGCAAGAGAATTTACTTTGTCTTTTCAAGTTACACACAATTTATGTTAGTTTATAAAGATATATATAAATAGAAAAAGTAGATCTAGGAGGAGTAGGACTAGTAGCTTGAGTAAAGGAAGCAAGAGTGAAGGTAAAGGATTCCCTGCTCTCCGTGCACAGGTAATGGTTAACCTTGTTAGAACATAATTCAAAATTTGGAATAAAATTTCAAATTTTGAATCCTTTCTTAAATTATTCCTTATTTTGTCGTTAATCAATAGAATTTCACTTTGAGATTTCTATTTTATACACTAATGAAAATTTTGTTATGTTTTGATAGGGAAGATCAATCTTGAGTCATCAAACCTTATTCTTATCAACATCGATGATTCATGGGACTTCGGGGATTTAAAGATGCAAAATTTTTAATCAATGTACAATTCCCATTTGAATTTCGTCTTCGAGACTTCGCGCTTCGATAGTCTAATATTAAACGTTTAAAGGTCCTATTAACCCCGAAGTCACGAAGCTCTAGAGTCGTGAAGTTCTGAAATATTGCTTTATAAAGTAAAGTAATCAGCTGATGCGTCCTATGCCACTTGACATTATTTACACATGGAGACACGTGGAACTTATTTTGGGCATTTTTGGACTTATAATTCACACATTTCAGGATGACACATGTCGCCCATGTTGTCACGAAACATAATTCCATGTCACTCTAGGAGAATGTACTCCAGGATATCATATTATCAAAGAATCCAAGAAGTGTCGAAGTGTCAAAGCATCGAAGTGCCGGAGTGCCAAAGCTTAAATTTGAAGTAATGATTTATTAAGCTCAATTAAGGGTAAGTAATCACTTCGTGACTTCAGCCTTCGGGATAATTTTAAAATTTTCTATTTGAATAGTCCCGAATTCCCGAAGTCTCGAAGCTTCGAAGGCTTAAAAAGAAAAGAAACGGTTAATTAAGTAAATTTTGATTAAGGATAATTAATCACTCCATGACTTCGGCCTTCGGGACATGTTTAACATTCTCTATTCAAATCCCTAAACGTTGAAGTGCAAAAATACTTACTTTCACTAATCATGATTATTAATGTAAATTAAATATGATTAGTGTTAAATATTTGATTAAAGTTCACTGCCGCCAGGTAATAAATTCGCCATCTTTTAGCATGATTGCCCTGTCATTTGGATACAAAGTGTTGAATGTAGAATTAATTAGTGTCTTAAATTATGATTTTATAAAAGAGCCGAACTTCGTTCCATCTATGTAATTTGTATTCACAAGATTTATTTTTCTTACATGGATAAATATTGTCAGCAAGAAGTCATGACGCCTCACAGGGGAGAAAAAAATCAGATCCAAGACCAATATGTAGAGGAACCAAACCTGAATTCTGACTTGTATTTGGATACAACTGCTCATTTAATAGGAAGCGTCAAATATTGGGCACATGTTTACAAAATCCTAGAGGAAGAACAATCCACAATTTCTGATGATGGAAGCAAGGAGGAAGATGTTATAAATATAAACAAGCTCAAGGAGGTCACCAAGTCTAAATTACATAAGGTTGCAACATGACCAAATCTATTTCCCTACACATACATGATATGTTGGGCTCTGGAGCATGTGGATATACCAATCAGAACCATCTACAATCATCAAAGGACCATTGTCGGCTCATTTCGACCTAAAGATATCTAAGTAATGTATAAATTGTCTAGTAACCCCAAATATGTTTACAATGCAGAATTCATGAAGAAGTTTGAGAAAGAGGAATGTATATATTATGATAAAAGTGTTCATGATATAGTTAAAACATGGTGGGGAAATGAAAAAAAATTTAAAGCATATAGTCATGGTATATATTCTACAAATTCTTGTGATGCACATATTATATACATAGATATGATTCTTTGTAGACTGTAAGGAAATAAAAAACCTGCACATTTCACTGTAGATTGGATCCCTATTATTCATGAAGTTGTATATGGTTTTACCTTTGATTGGGGAAATTTGTTGTCTGATAACTTGGTGAAACAAATAGGGGTTTATACAAGTCAGAAGTCTAAAGGTGAACCAACTCCTTTTTATATGTCAAAATATACTATGGATGCTATATGTTACAAAACCCCTTTCGCTTTGATGAATTGGAGTTGGACTCCAAAAAGTGCTTAATCAATACACATCTATAATTCCAAACCATGGGAGGAAAATTCAAAAGATCATTTCATTGAAATTTTCCATAATGTTATCATTCCAATTCATGAGACACTATATGGAAACCCTCCTCCTAGGATCTTTGAGAAAATCATGGGAAATTTAGGAACAATTGCAGACTGGTATATCAAGGAGAGATTGACTTATATCAGAGTGTATGGATGTTTCACATCTCCTCATAATTTACCACTTTTTTTTTTCTATATAGTCTCATTTGCAGGGAAGTGGCATACCAAACAGATTCTGAGGGCATAACAAAATAATTAAAGGAAGCACAAAAGAGGGTATGGCCGACTTATCCCATAAAAGTTGGTGAATATTTCTTAGTAGATTTTAGAAATGCCGAGTTTGAAGCTTCAAATTTAGAGAATATTGTATTATCTTCTATTGAATTCAAAAGACATGACCCTCATAAGGTGGTTGAAAATCATCTGGATCAGTTCGGCATGAAAAAATACTTTCATGAAGACTCTCCATTTGATGATATTTTCAGAGGAGCAAAGTTATATGATGAATTTATATCCAGGATCCATAATATTTCTGACAAAGAACAATCATATTCTCTTAATTTCCAAAAGCACATGAGGATTTGTTTGCCAAGTATTTTACAAGCAAATAAAAGTTTTACTCATAATGGTAAGCCAACTTTAGAAGTGCTAACATCATCCAATCCCAAAAAACATGATTTGTCAGAGGTCAAAACCAAAGAAGTTGAAAAAACACCTAAGACATCATCCAAGGATACAACAGTGAAGGAACCAACTCTACCAGGTAAGACCTTACAAGAAACATTGGAAATGTTTGAAGCTCTTATGAAGCATGGACATAATTTTCCTCAGATGACTGCAAACATTGAGATTCCTTTAAAGGATGTTACTGCTCAAGGGGAATCTACTGTACTTTCATCTCAGATCCCATCTTTAACTCCTCTTGCATCAATATTTGAGATACATGGAACAAAGGTAGTAAATGTTGAAGATATCAATCCTATTGAGCCAGAATAAATTCCTTCATCATATTTCTTCTTTACCAAAAAGAGGAAATCTATTAAGCAGAGAGAAATCTAGAAGAAAGGAGGTATAATTACCAAAATGAAGAGGATGATATTTGATGGTCGAGGACATAGTGACCCTGAATTTACAAAATAGGTAGTTGATTATTTGGGATATTTTGCAACAACAAACTTGTGGTCCATATAAAATTTAATAGAAAAGATTGTTCAAAAAAATCTTTTAATTGAGCAATTGCAAAATGATTTAAGACAAACATAGGTGATTATTAAAGAACGAGCAAATTCTGAACTAGCTCAGGTAAGAGAAAGTTATGATCAATAGATCAAATAGATAGAAGAGAAATTGAGAACAAGTCTTCAAGATCAACAAATGAGTAAGAATACCCTTTCTTAGAAAGATGCATTAATAGTTCATTTAAAGACTCAAGTCAAAAAGTGTGAAAGTGAAATTGTTGATATTCCTTCTTTTAAGAAACATTCCCTTTAAATTAATGATGAATTACTGTTGGGTTGGTGTTTTGACTATTTTCATCAATAGTCACATCCTTTTTGCATGCGACATTATATATGCTATTCTCTCATTTAACCATTTTGAAGGTATTATCAAAGATTTATACATCAATTCGCCATAGAATCACAAAAGGTATGTATAATTATCATTTTTGCAATGATTTTATGATCAATTAATTTCAGATAAATGCTTATGAAGATCTAACGTTTGGTTTTCTTGCAACAGGTCAGAATTGAGATCCGACACTCCATTCGGCACGAGATCCAACACTCAGAGTGCATAAAATTTGGTGGTTGGTACATTGGCAACCTTTGATGGACGAATAGAGTATGTGGGTTTTATGCCCATTCATTCCCTCCAACTATGGAGTTCGACACATCTCAGATTGGGTAGTTGCAACAACCATTGAGTGGCACACAAAGACTGTTAAGGAAGATGTTGCTGTTAGAATAAGTTTAATGAGTTTACTTTTTTTAAAGAGGGTCGACCCTTCTAGTGGCCGACCTCTCAAACTCTGTAAACATCTATAAATATCACTGTCTATGACATGAACCAAACATATGAATTTTATTATTTTATACAGACATTATCACCATTTTGTTATATACTCTATTTTTATGATTAATTCCAGTGCTGCGTTAGCTTAGCGAATGTGTTTTCCTGTTGGAGTGTTGCCATGACCTTTTGGGGGGCCCACCAGTGGTCTGGCTGATTGTTTATACTAGTACATATTTACATTTATACAGTTTCCTTTTTTATACTTCGAAATCGTTTATTTACTATGTAGATTTCTCAATTTCAATTACTTGTTGTGTGTGTGTATATATATATATATATATTTTTTTTTTTTTTTTGACAAGAACAATTATGTTGCATTAAGCGACATTCTGGCAAACCAGAATCAGAAAGTTACAATTCTGAAGAAGGATGGTGACCTCTAACAGTGATGCCAACCTTCTTGTGAATGTCTTGGGAGACCAATCCCATCTGCTTCTTGAGCTAATTCGAGAAAATGACAAAAAATGCATACATGAGTAAATTCTCACAAACTGTGAGCACAGTAAAATAAAGAAGCAAAGCATTAAACCGAGGGGGATGAAATTTTCCCCTTAAGGTAGGGATCCAGCTTTTTCTGAGAACCTAAGGAAATGTTGGAGGCCGCCTCCTTTTCTCTGCACGCTTTGTTGGTTCTTCGCCCTCAGGTAAGGGGTGGAGACGGAACTGAATTGTCTTCAGGTTCAGAAGTTTCCCTAGAGCTTCTAGAGGGGACTGAAACAACCAGACCTGCAGGGTCAAAGGGTTCCGGAACTGAAGCCCGAATTTCTCTCGCTGCTACTGAATCTAGGGGGTGGAATCCGGAAGGCTTCCATCTGCCGGAGGATCTTCCTTAACTGCTGTTGCTTCTGGATCTAGGGCTTCATCTTCCTTCAGCGCATCAAAGCTGTTTTTATTTTCTAGAGTTGCCTCTGTTGAATGAGTGGCCTTCGGAGCCTGGGGTAGTGGAACCTTTCACCTTGGCTTCCTTCGTCGGTTAGATACTGGCTGAAAATCATCTTCTTTGACTAGTCCCGGCTCCTCAGAGGCTTTGGGGTAGCTTTTAGCAAATGACCGTAAGCATGGCACCGGAGGAACTTAAAAGGAATCTGCTCATAGTCCAGCTCTTGGATATGGCACCATTCCCCCAGGGAGAGCTTAATGGCTTCTAGAAGGCCTTTCTCGAGGTTAAACTCAACACAAATATGAGCACAGGTAAACTGATCCCCTTTCACCTCCACACTATCCAGGAAACGCCCAAGCTTATTTCCAATGTCCTCCAGATATCTTTTCCCCCAGAGATGCAAGGGAAGATGAGGCAACCTAACCCAAATAGGGGCTGCGGTGATCTCGGCTCCAGGATTGAAGTCAAGAGTCCAAGGGGCTAAGAACAGCCCTCTCGACCCCATGAAATAGGGTCTAGATCTAAAAACTAGATCGCGGTCCTCTGTCCTCGAGAAACTGAAGAAAAAAAAACCCCTGCCTACTGCGCACAGAGTAACGTTTCTCTGTATCAGCGACTTCCAATGATCATACATCCATGCCTCCACCGATTTGGGGCTGGGCCATAACCCCATAAAATTTCCGATGAGGGCCTTTTCTGCTAGATAGAGGGCAAGAGTGCAAGGATCCTCTAGAGATAGCTCCAGAGAAGGGATCTCCTCCATCTTCTTAACAAACTTAGATGAGAGAGAAGGCTTGGATTTAGGTCCTGCCGAGCAGAATAACACTTTGAATGCTTCCAAAGGATCTTCTACCATGTCGGCAATCGGATCTGGGGCCATCATAGCAGGGCGGCGACCACCAGCAGTCAAGAAGACGGAGCAAGTCGCAGAGGCAAGCCAAGACCCCTGCTCCAAACCGCATGCAAAATTTCAGAAAATGCAGGAGGGACGCGCTGAAAACACCGATCCGCGGAGCTGTATGCAAAGAAAGCAAAGGGATGGCTGCTACAGATGAAGATCCACGCCCTTGCAATCAAAAACCCAAAGCAGAGGCGGCTAGGGTTTAGGCCCTAGCCGCATTAACAACCCGTCTCGCTTCATCCTTCAAAAATCCCTTTGTGTATATTTTAATTGCAGATTGCTTGTCTAATTCATCTTCCTATACACTTTCTATTAATTGCAGATTACTTTCTGAATTGTGTATATCATAGAGGGACGTCCATGGTTATGTGTTTATGATTATATTTTGTTTTCAGGTTGTAGAAGTTGTTTAATTACATTGTTATGTCGTTTTGTCCTTAGTTGTAAATTACTCTGCAGAGTTCTAATTTAGATAGGTTTATTTGTAGCTTTGATAGATCAATTTCTTTAGTTTTGATAGTTTTGATAGAGTACTAATTTAGATAGGTTTATTTGTAGCTTTGATAGTTCAATTTCTTTAGTTTTGATAGTTTTGACAAAGTACTAATTTAGATAGGATAGGTTTATTTGTAATTGCAAATACTCTTTGTAGGTTTGTTTCATTTGTTAATTTTGCCTCAACATGATAGGATAGAAATGGATTATGAATTATGATTTCTAATAGCATCTTAGTTGATTTTGAGTATGATTTTTAATGATAGCTTCGTTCACTTAAGATTATAATTTTTTTTAATAAAATATCTATTATGAATTTGAGTTGTGATTTCTAATTAGCATTAGTCAAGAGTTTGTAGGTTTTGCACAAAGTGTTTTTATTTTCATCTTAGTGATGAATTTGAATAGGAATTTTAATTAAGTGTATTATGAGTTTATAACCTTGCTTGAGTTAGTGATTTTGAACATGGTACTTTCCAATAGTTGTATGATAAAAGTGAATCGTTGATGTTGAATCTTTTCTGCACAATGTTTAAATACCATATGGATTCCAAGAACATCTAGTGTTACTTTTATGATGGAAAAAATTTCTATAGACTACCTTATCCATACTTTACATTTCTCTGTAGAAATTAGCATTGAGTTAATACCACTTGAATTATCATTGGTAGTTAGACTCCATCATGATGTTATTCATCACCGAAGACACAATCATGACATTTGAACACTGTCACAACACTCTTACTTTTAGTTAAGTAGATTAGTGTTTATTATTTCCAAGATAAAAATAGTTGTGAGTTCTTTTTAAGAATAGAGTTCACTTGTCAAGATAGTTTTGATAGATTAATTGCTTACTTTCTTACTTGCTTTTTCATTCATAGATAGATAGATCAAATAGATCAGAAATAAATTACTTGCTGTTTGCTTATTCAAAGAAAGATTGAATAGATTAAATATCTTTGAAATAGGTTACTTGTTATTTTCTTACTTAGAGATAGATTAAATAGTTCATAGTTCATAGTTCATAGTTCATAGCTACTTAGGTCAAATAGTTCATAGTTCTAGAATTACTTGAAGCTCATTAGTTAAAGATTTCTTTACATAGAATTTCCTGTTTATATAGGTTTTAAAAGTCATCTATTTAAAAAGTAGAATTGTAAATTGAAAAGAGTGTTGATCCCTAGGGTAAACTATCTCCTTAGCTAGAAAATATTTCAATTAGCTTTTCTTTTTGACTTGGCTCATACTGTGCCACAACTGTAATTTTACTTACCCCAGGTTGACAATTTAATTGAGGGAATTAGTACATATATAATACCCATCATTTTTGGTGCCGTTGCTAGGGAGTTGTCTTAAGGTAGAAAATAGTTAGGAAGTAGATCATTTCTCAGCATTAGAATTATTTTTGTGGCACGGGAACTTTAAGATGAGAGGTAAGAACATGCACATATTTTAAAGTTGGTTCCCCCAAACCCAATGGTAGTTTTTAATTTTTATTTCTTTCATGAACAAACCTAGAGACCCAAAGGGCAGATACATCAAAACCAAACCAAAACTTCCGACCAAGGTTCCTTCTAACCCTTTTGGAGGAAGGAAAACTCCACCCATAAACTTTATAGAACGATACTAGAAAATAGAGGTTAGCTCAACCCAAAGAGATAAATAAGTCTCTGAAGAGACCAAAAATAAGGGTACTATAGAGCAGAAAATTGAAACTTCAATAGTAGTGGAACAAGAGGCAAGACCACTCAAGCCTTCATCAGAACAACCTAACACAACCTTTGCCTTTTCACCACCATCAGGGGATTCTAACTTTGTGGATATCATTGACCCTGAACGGGTGAATGCTCTTTTTGGCAGTTCAACCAATATAATTGTATCCCAAGTTGAAACCGAAACTTTGGGACCAATATTTTCAACAGGCTTGAGTAAATTCCTGGACATCCAAACAAATGATAAATCTTCCCATCAAAGGGATACCTTTCCTGGAAAATAACCTTGGGACACTTTGTTATCTTCAAGGATAAAACCATTCAGGTATTCTCTCTTTGGTAATCAAATCAGTATGGATGATCAGGAGGATCACAACCATGCAAGATGTGATGAGGGAGAAGAAGTTGGAAACCAAACAGAAACCACCTTCGGGTTTCCAATTTTGGATACCACATAGAATGTTAACATGAAGAACATTCCACTCTCTACACTGCTCACCTTTTATGGTAAAAGAAGTGAATACCCGGATACCTTCCTATTTGAGTTTGACATCTTGTTTAGGAGCTACAACTACTTGCAATATGCCTAGAAATTAAAACTTTTTCCTACCACTCTAAAGGATTATGCACTAAGATGGTTCACGGGGTTAGGAGAGTCCAGTATTAGGTCTTGGGAAAACATGAAAGCTATATTTATTAAAAAATACCAAGTTTAATGAAAGTCCAAGGATTCTCGTAATGATATTTTTAAAATCCAATAGTTAGAGGACGAGAGTCTCAAGGATTACATGGAAAAATTTGCTTATACCTCACATAAATTGAAATACCATGACCCTCTAGTTAAAGGAATTTTGGAAGAATATCTAGAGACACTTAACCCGATGGCATCCAGTGACATCTTCCATAAACCATTTACTGAAATCTGTGAAATGTGTAGAAATTAATCGAGGAGTAGAGACAAAACTAGGAAGAGTGTTTGCGATCCTTATAGTAGAAACCTAAAAATAATTAATTCAAGTGGTATTACAAGGGTAGAGATAGGAAACCTATTGGAGAACTTCAAAACCGATATCTTAAGTACAATAGGTTCCTAGTTGGACACCCTAAATACTAAGAAGAAACATAAGTAGGAGAATGTAGCAATGTGCATATTTTTTCCAAGGTGCAGGAGGAATCATTCCTCAAGAGAGTGCCCATTAGATAAACAATTCATTTTGTGGCTTCTTCACTGAAGACCACCTAATCAAAAAATTCCCATCTCTGCCCAATTTCATAGCCATTTACATAAGTGGGGATCCTGGATAATCCTCTTATGCACCTAGGAGGCTATGGCAGCCTAGGAGTCAACCTACATACGAGGATATACCACCTCAAGTTCCACACTATTATCAACAACCACAATAGTGGAAGTCACCGAACTGGAAAAAATGGTCTCCACAGTATGCTTCACACCATCCTTGGCTGCAATGATGGAGAGGAGGGAATACCCAAGGAAACACTCAGGATCCACGTATTCCTATGCCCACTCATACTTACCCACATTTTCCACTGAACATCCAGAAACTTTTGCCAGGTTTTGTTCCCCATGTTTACCTCCTATTCCACAACAACCCCAACAATACCAGAATACAATCTCCCCAAGAACAAAATTATTACCGACACAACCGATTCCCAACCTGAATAAAAAACCAACTCAACCTCTTCACAATGTTGATATGAAAACCTTCTCGACATATGTTATCTCTCCTATTCCATTACATGAGATTCAACTAAGGTCAATAAAAGTTTTGGATAGACAGAGGCCTTCAGTAGTCATCTGGTAAGAAGAAGAAGAATAAACTCATGAAAAACCCACGGATGACACTTAGTGGGAAGATGTTATCATTCCTAAAGACCAGGAACCAAAGATTCCCCAAAATGAATCTTCACATATTACAAAATCCTCTTGTTATCCAAAAATATTAACAATTGAGAAACCTACGATTTGATCGGAATTTGACATTTTAAATGAATTGAAGAATATCTGTGTCAAAATTCCCTTGTTACAAGCCATAAAGGACATTCCAATTTACAGGAAGGTGGTAAAATAATTGTGTATCAAGAAACCAGGTAGGAAACAAAAGGATCCTCCAACAATACATTTGATAGGAGAATTCTTTGAAAACATATCAAAGAAGCCTAGGGTCACAAAGTATGGAAACCCAGGGAACCCTATAGTAACAATAACCATTAATAAGGTTCCCATTGGAAATACTCTCATAGACCTAGGGGAAACCATTAATGTTATGACTGTTACTACCTTGGAGGAATTATAGTTAAAACCCCTCCTTAGACCTACTTGAACTATTTTGGAATTAGCAGATAAGACAAAAGTTATACCTGAAGGAATCTTGGATGATATCATAGTTACATTAGCCTCATGGGAATATCTAGTAGAATTTCTTGTCATTCATTCAAACGATCCTGCTAAAGGGAATCCTGTTATCTTGGGAATACCTTGGTTGGCCACATCCAATGCATTTATTCGCTGTAGAGAAGGTGAAATGGCCATCTCTAATAGACTTTCTATACAAAAGATTACCATATACCCACCAGCTCAACTTATTATGGAGAATATATTGTGGCTTGAATGTCCATATGAGAATGAGAACTGGGAAGAACCTATGTTGCCGAGTGATCATTCCTGGGCACTTCAGGAGAAAACAACGGAAAATGTGCTAAATCAATTTATTTCTGCTATCACGTGTGTTGATTTTCCACAATTGTTTCCCCAATTTGAGTACATGTTTGGTGAACAATTTCAAGAACAGTTGGACCCATCAAAATTTTCTTCGAAATCTTTTATTTTTGAGATAGGTGAATCTGTTACATCTTATACCATGCCTTATGAGATTAGTCCTAGGAAATTCCTGCATATAAATTTCAGACTAGATGTAGATCAACAAGAATGGTTAGTAAATTTCATTAAATACCAATCAGAGGCTTTCTCATGGGAATATACTGATATGAAGGGTATACACCCTGACACATGCATTCATCACATATATACCCATGCATAAGTAACACCTATTAGGCAACCCCAGAGGAGGATGAATTCAACACTCAAGGATATAGTAAAAGAAGAAATAGAGAATCTATTGAATGTCGACTTTATTTATCCAATCTCTGACAGTAAATGGGTATCCAAAGAAAGTAACTGGAAAATGGAGAATTTGTGTCTACTCCCGGGAACTTAAAAAGGACACTCTAAAGGATTATTTTTCTCTTCCCTTCATTGACCAAGTCTTGGATACCTTGTCATGGAAGAGATACTTTTCCTTCCTAGATGGATATAGCAGATACAACCAAATTATCATAGCACCCTAGGATCAGGACAAGACTAATTTTACTTGTCTTTGGGGCACCTATGCCTATAGGGTCTTACCATTTGGTTTGCATAATGCTCCTGCCACATTTAAACGAGCAGTATTAGGGATATTTGATTACCTTATTCATTATTATGTGGAAGTGTATATGGATGACTTTACAATATATGGAAATACTTACCAGGAAGCCCTAGATAATCTAAAGAAAGTCCTTATCAGATGTCAAGAAATGAATCTATCCTTAAGTCATGAAAAATGTAAAATGTTGTTGACTGAAGGAGTAGTCTTAGAACATAACGTTTCATCTAAAGGGATTAAAGTGGATCCTTCTAAGATTGAGGTAATTGTGAAACTTGCACCCCCAAAGACTCAAAAAGAGGTAAGAATATTTCTTGGATGATGTAGCACCCCTACCTCAGTAGGTTCTGCGTGACCTCTCGGTCTAAGGATCATTCTAAATCTCCCTTGAACCGAAATGGCTCCTTGATTCCCAGTTGGAATCTTCAACACATATAACCATAGGTCCTTCTAGGGTTTACGCCTGCGCAAACAAGCACAAGGTGGAACCTCCACTCTACGTGACCAACTGACGTGACCACGACCTTTACCCGAAAAGGTATTTCGGGTTTCGCGACTTCACTATTTTTCGTTGTTGTTCTCCTCTGACTTCTTTGGCTTCCAAAACCCTGAAATGGGTTGATGAAACTTTAACCATATGACTTCAGTCACGTCCTGGGTCCACCTCCGAGCGCATAGGGATTTCACGACTCGTGAGTTCAAGATGCAAACTCTTCTCCCTCTCCCAAAGTTCAAACTCATGACTTCTTCTCCTCAGATTGATGAACCTGAGCTTCCACGATCTGACGGTCTAGATTGTTTTAGGATTTCATGAATTTTGACTCCGAGTCAATGACTTTCTCCACTGCTCTGACTCTCGAGATGCTGAAGTCCGAGATCACAAGATCAACGACTCCCGTTGATTTAGATATAATGGTGGCTATTCCTACTGAGCTTGTGAGTGTTGACATACACTCAGCCTTAACTTCTCCACTGGTCCACTGGATCTAATGGTTCACGGCGAATCGACATTTCTCCCTCCGAGAATTTCAACCGTCTGTTCAAGTTCTCGACACTCCTGGCCAAATAAATCGGTGCCTCCTTCTGAGCTTGATTTCTATGAGGTGACTTCAAGACTCATCTTCCCTTCGAACTTTCGAAGTCTCTATCCATCCTAATCTTGTTTCTTGCTGCAAACTTGAGGATTCCAAGGGATTCTACCCACACCCCTTACGGCTTCACGATAATCTCTGATTATCTGAACTTCTCAGTTCTGTGCACTCCTTATGACATAAATCCTTCAACCACTCGCTTGGGTTGGAAAAGTATAAGACTTCAACCTTCCTGAACACTCCTTGCATGGATCTGTGCTATACTCACACTTCTACTGGTATGAGGACAATGGTATCTCTCCTGAGCTTTTCTGGGGTAAAACTTAGAGTCTTGTCAATGCAATCTCTGTGGACCTTCACTGCACTCCTTGCAGGAATTTCTTAGGACAAGAAACAATTTAAGATCATACTCTCCCTCTCACAGACTTTATACATTCAACATGAAATCACACACATAAGAATTGGAACAAATGCATAACAAAGCATATAAGCAAACTGTAAACATACCATTCAACAAATGCAAACAATAAACATCAATACACCATGAAATTGAATCAATGCTTTCATATATTAATTCAAGTGCTCCTGTACATGGGTTCCATAGAAACAACTATATTCTTATATAACTTATACAATCTCTGTTCCACTCTGATCTCCTATGTTCTCTTGCTGTACAACTCTATTCTTACTCTTCTTCTCACCATGAGAATAATCTTACAATACAATACATATGAGGGATATTTCTAGAGTTTTCCCTCTTACAGCTCTATCTATCTAATCGAATTAAAGTCTACATCTACTTTACATTTATCGCAATAAATTCCTCCACCAAATAGATGAGAGAATCTGCTCATAATCTACGTTACAATCTCAAAACCATAAAAGAAAACATATCTTTTCCAGATATTACACTAATGTCTTATCCTTTCAAATTCAAAATGTTCTCAAAAAGTGTGTTGGTGTGTATCTAGTTGTCCTCCACTTTGTTGGTTTGCTTACGATGCTCCTGCATCATACTCCTCTGGCTGAAAATTCATGAATTCCTGTTCATGAGCTCCTGCACTATCTGTCCATGTTTCTGGATCTATGCTTCTCTTTCCCAACTGGGGTTTTCAATCGGGTTTCCTTTCCACTTTATCAGATATTCAAAATACATCTTTCTCTGGTTCGTCTTGCTAATTCTCTGATCAACGATCTTTTCCATCTGTGACTTTTTAGCTATAGGCATCTGTTTGACCCACTGAATTTCCTTCTGATTCTCTTATGCATCTATTTCATCCACTCTGTAAGGATACAAATCTGCTACATTGAATATGGGCGATATTCCCACATCATCTGGAAATTGCATCTCATAAGCATTTGCCTCAAATTTCCTTATGATTTTACATGGCCCTATCTTTTTCATTTTCAACTTATTATACGTTCCACTTGGGAATATTTCCTTTCTTATAAGGTGCGCTAAGACTAAATCTCCCACTTGAAACTGAAGCTCTCTTCGGTGCTGATCTGCTTTACGCTTATATTCCTGGTTAGAATATTGCAACCGCTCTTTAATCTTACTATGGAGCTCTTGTATCTTTGCTGCAAAATCTTCTTCTCCAACACTTCTGAACTCATTCTTCTCTAAGTACCTCAACTCGGATACTCCTCTTGGCTGCATTCCATACATTATTTGGAATGGGATCTGTCCTGTGCTCTGGTTAGGTGAGTCATTATATGCAAATTCTGCTTGTGGTAGAAGCTGATCCCACTGACTATGATGTTCAGCTACTAAACTCCTCAACAAGTCTCCTAAAATTTGATTTACTACCTCAGTCTATCCATCAGTCTGAGGGTGATATGATGAGATAAAATATAAATTAGTCCCTAGCTTCTTCCATAGTTTCCTCCAGAAATGACCAACGAATTTGGTATCTCAATCCGAAACAACACTCTTGGGTAAACCATGAAGTCGAACAACTTCTTTGAAAAACAAATTTGCAATGTGTGTTTCATCACTAGTTTTTTGACATGGAATGAAATGTGCCATTTTGGAAAATCTGTCAACTACCACAAATATGGAATCACAACCTCTCTGTGGCCTTGGCAGTCCTAACACAAAATCCATTCTTACCGCACCCTACGACCTCTTTGTTATTGACAATGGTTGATATAACCCTATATTCTGTCTTTTCCCCTTTGCATGTTGGAAAATTCTACTCTGTTCACAAAATTATTGACATCTATTCTCATCCCTGGCCAATAATACAAACTGTTCAGTTGCGTGAACATTTTGTCATGGCCAAAATGTCCAGCCAATCCTCCACTATGATTTTCCTTCAGAAGATTCTCTCTCATGGAACTTTTCATGATACACAACTGATTTCCTTTGAATAGTAATCCATCCTGGATTAAATATTCAATCCATTGGCTCCTATCTCTCAAAATAGGATTCTCACAGGATTCATAAGCATCCCTAAAATCTGAATCATCTCTATACATTTTCTTAAGGTTTTCAAAACCTAAGGTCTTCATGCGAAACTCCTGCAGAATCCAAAATTTCCTGCTCAATGCATCAACAACCTTGTTAGCAGTTCCAGAAATGTGCTTTATAACAAAAGTAAAGTTCTGCATAAATTCAACCCATTTCGCATGTTTCTAGTTCAATTTCTCATGTCTAGTTATGAATTGCAGAGCATGATTGTCGCTGTACAGGACAAACTCCTTCATAACCAAGTAATGTCTCCATTTATTAAGTGCATGTATGATTTCATAAAAATATTTATCATACGTGGAATATTTCATCTTGGAATCATTCAGATTCTCACTGAAGTATGCAACTGGTCTATTGTCTTGACTTAAGACTGCTCCAATTGCAAATATTCTTTCGTCACATCTCACTTGAAATGTCATACTAAAATCTGGCAGAACCAGAACTCGTTGTCTAGTTATATTCTCCTTTAACAACTTGAAACTTTTCTCCACTTCCTCTGTCCAATGAAAAGATTTGTGTCTTTTCTTGATTGTGTCCATCATTGGTGCAAAAATTCCACTAAATTTTTTGATAAACTTCATGTAAAAACTAGCTAATCCATGGAAGCTTCTGACTTCGAAGATGTTCCTCGGTGACGACCACTCTTTGATTGCTTTTACTTTTTCAGGATCCATCTGCAACTCATTCAAAGAGATTACAAACTCCAAATAAATGAGTTCTTTCTTCATGATAGATGACTTCTTCAGATTTATCAACAATTTCTCTTGCTGCAACCTCCTTATTACTAGAGTTAGGTGTCCCAAATGCTCTTCCTCAGTCTTACTAAAGATTAGTATATCATCAAGATACACAATTACAAAATTCCCAATGAAATCCTTCAAGACTTCATTCATAAATCTCATGAAAGTACTTGGTGCATTTGTCAAACCAAACGACATGACAAGCCATTCATATAATCCTTCATTCGTCTTGAATGCTGTCTTCCATTCATCACCTTCCCTCATTCTAATCTAATGATATCCGCTTTTCAAATCAATTTTTGAAAAAAACTTTGCTCCACTCAAGCAATCCATCAAGTCATCCATTCTCGGTAAAGGAAATCTATACATGATGGTGATTTTATTTATATCCCTCAAGTCTATACACATTCTCCATCCACCATCCTTCTTTGGACTTAACACTGTTCGAATGTCACATGGACTTAAGATTTCTTTGATCAACCCTTTGTCCATCAAGTCTTGCACTTGCCTCTTAACTTCTTCATTCTCCTATGGCATCAATTTGTACGCTACTTTGTTTGGTAGATTCGCTCCTGGTATAAGGTCAATGTGATGTATGATACTTCTAATGGGCGACAACGAACAAGGTATATCGTCCACCACTATATCAATGAAATTTTCAATCATTTCCTGAAGCTCCTCAGGTAGATCATCTATTGAAGTACTGGTCAAGATGACTCTAGGTTTCTTCACCACATCAAACTGCATTTCTTCATATTTCTTGATTTCATCCAGAAGTTCCTTCCCACTCATGAGAAGTATAGTATTGTTTGTTTCTTCTTTCACATTCTTCTCTTCGATTGGAAGCATCGTATGTGTTCTACCATTCTTCTCCAAGGTGTATGCGTTCTTTCTCCCATCATGAACAACATTTTTTTCATATTTCCATGGTCTCCCCAAAAAACGATGACAGATATCCATGGGAATAACATGACATAAAATCTCATCTCTATATCCCCCTATCTTAAATTCAACTAAACACTATTTAGTGACTGTTACTTGATGTCCTTTTTTCAACCACAAAACCTTGTATGGGCTCGGATGTGCAATTGTCTCCAATTCCATCTTCTCCACCATTTCTGTGGATACTAGGTTATCAGTACTTCCACTGTCCACAATTACCTTGGATACCCTATCCTTGGTATTGCAAGTAGTTCTAAACAGACTGTTCCTCTGGATTGGATTCTCTATCTCTTTATTTGGCTTCAAGAGGATTTTCCTCATCATTAAGAATCTTTCGCCTTCTGCATCTTCTACCTCAACATTTCACCTTTGTACTTCTGAAATGTGAGCCTTCCCTACTCCATCTCTTTTTCTATCGGGACATTCAAAATATTTGTGTCTGATCTTTCCATAGACAAAACACTTTATTTCACCAACTCTGCCTCTTCCTTTTCCTCTTGCTCAAAGAAAACTATTCTTGTCAGCATATTGTCTTCCCTGTGAACTTCCTACTCTTTCTGGGTGGTTATGAGGTTTCTTTTCTTCATCCTTGGGCTTTTGTACTCTGTCTTGGGCAATTTATTTTCCTCTGCTCTGACTTCTACCTCTGCCTCTTTGACCTTTCTTTCGAGCCAATTTCTCTTCTGCCTTAGAAGCAATTTGATAAACATCTTCTACATTTTTGATTGTCACCATGCTCATCTCATATTGAATTTCATATATCAAGCCATTCATATATTTGGTGACCTTTTCATCATCACTCTCATGAAAACTTTCTCTGATATTGAGTATGTAAAACTCCTCAGTGTATTCCTTCACTTTCATCCCCTTCTGTCTCAAATTCTGCATTCTTTGAAACATATTGATTTGGTAATATCTAGGTATAAGCTTGGCTTTCATATTTGTGACAATCCTATCCCAAATTTTGATTTGTTATTTGCCTTTACAACGCCTGTCATCCTGCAGTTCATCCCACCACAGTGCTTCATGCCCCTTCAGTCTAGTGACAACATGTTTTACTTTCTTATCCTCTTCGATATCCTCATAGTCGAAGTATTTGTCTAGAGCTCTAAACCAATATAGAAGCTCCTCAACGTCTAAGTTTTCTTCATACATTGGGATATCCATTTTTTCTCTGGCCCCTATTATTGCAACAACTTTGAATAGATGTTCTTCTATAACATATTCAGATACAAATTCTTCTTCTTCGGGTCTGGCCTCATTCTCAGTTTTGGATTCACTGACATATCCAGTATCAGTTGTTCATTTATGTGTTGTCTCCATAGCATCTAATTGAGCACAAAATTCTCTCATTTCCATTTCTATGGCTGGATCGAGCATCGGTCTCTCTTGATGTCTTATGGGAGACACTGCTTAAATCTGTTCCACATAGAATTTAAATCACAACTTGCCTTATGTCTTTTCTTTCCTACAGAAAACAATGATTGTAAGCTTTGATACCACCTGATGCAACACCTCTACCTCAACAGGTTCTGCATGACCTCCCAGTCTAAGGATCATTCTAAATCTCGCTTGAACCGAAATGGTTCCTTGATTCCCATTTGGAATATTCAACACGTATAACCACAGGTCCTTCTAGGGTTTACACCTGTGCAAACAAGAACAAGGCATGAACCTCCACTCCACGCGGTGAACTGGCGTGACCACAACCTTTTGTTTTTGATCTCCTCTGACTTCTTTGACTTCCGAAACCCCGAAATGGGATGATGGAACTTTAACCATATGACCTCAGTCATGTTCTGGGGTCCACTGCTGAGTGCATCGGGATTTCACAAATTGTGAGTTCATGATGCAACCTCTTCTCCCTCTCTCGAAGTCCGAACTAGCGACTTATTCTCCTTATATTGATGGCCTTGAGATTCCATGATATGACGGTCTAGATTGTGTCAGGATTTCACGAATTTTGACTCTGAGTCAACGAATTTATCCACTGCTCCGACTCCCGAGATGCTGAAGTCTGAGATCACAAGATCAATGGCTCCTATTGATTCATATCTAATGGTGGCTATTCCTAGTGAGCTTGTGAGTGTTGACAAACACTCAGCCTTAACTTCTTCATTGATCCACTAGATCTAACGGTTCGTGGAAAATCGATAGTTCTCCCTCCGATAATTTCAACCATCCGTTCAAGTTCTTGACACTCCTAGCCAAATAACTCGACGCCTCCTTATGTGATTAATTTCTATGAGGTGACTTCAACAATCATCTTCCCTTCGAACTCTTTGAAGTATCCATCCCTATTGAGCCTGGTTATTGCTGCAAACTCGAGGATTCCAAGGGATTCCACCCACACCCTTTGCGGCTTCACGATAATCTCTGATTATCTGAACTTCTCAGTTCTGTGCACTTCTTGCGACAAAAATCCTTCAACCATTCACTTGGGTTGGAAAAGTATAAGACTTCAACCTTCCTATGCACTCCTTTCATGCCTCTGTGCTATACACACACTTCTACTGGTATGAGGAAAATGGTATCTCTCCTGATCTTTTTTTGGGTAAAACTCAGAGTCTTGTCAATGCAGTCTTTGTGGACCTTCACTGCACTCCTTGTAGGAATTTCTCAGGATGAGAAACAATTTAAGCTCATACTCTCCCTCTCACGGAATTCATACATTCAACATGAAATCACACACATAAGCATTGGAACAAATGCATAACAGAGCATATAAGAAAATTATAAACATACCATTCAACAGATGCAAACAATAACCATCAATACATCATGAAATTGAATCAAAGCTTTCATATATTAATTCAAGTGATCATGTATATGGGTTCCATAGAAACAACTATTTGCTTATATAACTTCTACAATCTCTGTTCTACTCTGCTCTCCTATGTTCTCTTTCTCTACATCTCTATTCTTACTCTTCTACTCACCATGAGAATAATCTTACAATACAATACATACGAGAGAGATTTCTAGAGTTTTACCTCTTACAACTCTAGCTATCTAATCGAATTAAAGTCTACATCTACTTTACATTTATCACAATAAATGCCTCCACCAAACAGATTTGAGCAACCACTCATGATATACATTACAATCTCAAAACCATAAAAGAAAACATATCGTTTCCAGATATTACACTAATGTCTTATCCTTTCAAATTCAAAACGTTCTCAAAATGTGTGCTGGTGTGTATCTAATTGTCCTCCACTTTTTTGGTTTGATTACGATGCTCTTGCATCATTGGACATGCCGGATAACACCAATGATTTATTTAGAATTTTACAAATATTGCTTCACCCATGTTTGGATTTCTTACAAAAGATGTTGATTTTCTTTGGACCGATCAGTGTCAAACCGCCTTTGAAACTCTAAAAGCTAAATTATATGTGGCACCAGTTCTTAAGGGACCCAATTGGGCCCTTCCATTTCATATATCCACTGATTCCTCTGATACTTCAATAGAATATTTATTAGGGAAGAAAGAAGACCAATAGTCCTATGCCATTTATTTTGTGAGTAAGAACTTGTCCCCTGCTGAGTTAAACTATACAGTTACCGAAAATGAATTCTTGGCAGTTATCCATGCCATCAATAAATTTTTCCATTATATGACAGGCTACGAGGTATTTGTATATATAGATCACTCTTACATTAGATTTCTCATGAATAAAACCATTACCAATGGTTGAGTAAGTATGTGGCTCATGTTATTACAAGAGTTCAATATCACTGTCCTTGACCGACATGGAAAAGAGAACTTAGTAGATGATTTTCTTTCACGCATTAATCATGAGGGTGATAATATTGTTGTTGATGATATTTTTTAGATGATCATCTATTTTCCCTCTCCATAAAAACCCCATGGTTTGTAGACATGGAAAATTATTTGGCTACTAGAAAGCTACCAACTCATTTGTCACCTCATGAAAAACGTCGAATTATCATGCAAAGTGCTAACTACTCCTGGGTTGGCCATGAAATTTTTCGTAATGGACCAGACTTTATTATTCATAGATGTGTTTGAGAAGATGATATACCATAAATCCTACGATGTTGTCATGATGGACCATGTGGTGGCCATTTTTCCAACAAGCATACAACGTATAAGGTTTTACATTTAGGTTACTATTGGCCTAGAATTTTTAAAGATGCTTCCAAATATGTGAGTGTTGTGGGGAAATTCTACCCTACGGACTAACAAGCTAGGGCTTAAACTTGCATGTAGATCATGACCCTTCAGAAATTACTTTTAACCTTCTACCCCAAACCTAAAACCCTTTTTCACATGCAAACATGGAAAGAACCAACTAACCTTTTTATCGACGGTTGGTGTAGATCCTCCGTTGCGCTTTATCCCCTTGCTTCTGCTGCTCCTTCCAAAACGCGATCCTGCAATCAAGACAAAACTACGCATGCATGCTATTGTTCTACTAGAGGGTTAGAGATTAAGCATAAATCAAATAAAACATATAAGACTCATGCATTTGGGACAGGAAAAGTATCTTTTTATTAATCTCAAGATGAATCAACTTACAATGATTATAGAGACTGGCCACCATTCCTTGATCCTGATCCTGGGCTCCTCCTCTTCTTTGTCCTCCAACTGCTTTGCTTGAATTATGTTTAGGCTTAATAAAATGCTAAAGGGTTGGGACAAGTGGATTCGGCAATTGGGCAGAGTTTCTTTGCTATCTTTTTTTATCCCCCAAATAGTACCCCTACCGCTTCTTTTATAGGCTAGAAGGAGCTAGGGTTTTGGACGAACTCTCGGCCATGCATGGCTGGGAGTTCCAGTTAACTGACCCAAAGCTTTTTGTCCCGTCGGCAACTTTCCTTTTTTTGTGCTTTGTTAGGTAAACGCGGGCTGTAGTGGGCCAGCCAGTGTTCCAACGCGTGCAGTAGAAGGCCTGCCAGCGTTCCAATGCGCGCAGTAATGGGTTAGGGCGCGGACTACTTAATTTAAGAGGTTTTTCAAGAGTTTGTTTCGCATGGCTTTGGCAAGGAAAGGGTATGAGTTGGCCTGATGCCAGGTAAGCATGTATAGTGCAATTTAGGGTTATAACAGATGCCCCCTAATGTATGAGGTCAGAAGAGCATCTGATGGCCGAAATACATTACCAATTCTTTACCAATCTGTACTGATATGCTGAATGAGTGAGACCAGGGATCAGGAATCAGGAGGTGCCATCTGCAAAAATATCAAATGTCTCACCGAGGCGGGCATACCCATGCTCGGGATAAAATAGAACCATGGCTACCAATCAAATACACTGTAGATCCATGTCAAATAACTATAGAGAGTAGCCGCGAACAATACACAGCGGAGCAACATCTCGAAATCAAAAAGATATACATAGAAAGTATCCATCTCTCAGAAGCTGATTCGGCCTGATGGCTGTACTTCAGAGCTCGAGCAACAACTTCAAAGTCTTCTAAAACTCGAGTAGGAGTGTAATATGAGTGTACGACTGCACTACCCAGAGGTCTTCGATGACTCGTCGGTTATGGACTTGATAATCTTGATGATCAGACTGAAGGCTTCAGTGATTTCGAACAAAGACTTGATTGGACGTTCAGGATGGCCGGGTATGCAGACAAGAGACATATTGCAGAGGGGCCGACTCAAGCTTAGTAACAAACTTCCCTTGGACAATAGCACGACAAGTGATAAGACTCAGGAAACATATCTGTTAATCATAAGTCTACGAAGCAGGAGGCAACACAAACTCTCCATATGTTTGGAAGAGTAACCAAACGGTGGAGGACACAACTCCCTAAGGTCGTACTACATCCCATAGTATGATGAATCAAATGGACAGATGTGCTTTATCCAAGGGTGACTCATAATGCTGCCAATAAAGAAAATACTTTTCCCATCCTCTTTTTGGGGTATATTTGATTTTTTTGTTCTTTTTGTTGATTTGGAAAAAAGAATAAAGGAATAT
>ML780087.1:428557-451634 GCA_009831015.1 Picea engelmannii | reverse complement strand
TTTCCCCCTAACTGCACAGGGAAAGAAGGAATGATGCCATGTGGTCGGAAAGAATGACCGTCGAACGCAGTGAGGAGAGTAGGTGATGGAGACAACTCAGGCTGACCAATGGATTTCCAACATGCTAACGACATAACGCAAGTTGAAGCGCCCTCGTCGACCACCATGCAGTAGATATTTCGTGTAAAATTTTTCGTGGGGTGAGCCACTACTATCTGAAACACGACGTGGTAAGGCAAACAAGGTTTCAAGTCAGTTGCATCTAACATGATGGTACCCGGGTTACAAGTCTCAGTAGAGCCTAAAGCAGTCAACAAGGCTTTCCTCTGAGCAGGGCAGCTTTGGAGGACCTCCAAAGCAGACATAGCACAAGGGGTTTGTGATAAATCTTCCACCACAGAGTAGTTCTGGGCGGCCCTTGCGTTTAGATTGTGAGAAGCCCTCTTAAACGCACCCTTTGGAATGAGTGTCATTGTTTCACCCAACGTCTTCTCGATCTGTAGAGGAAGAGATGGGATCTCGGCTTCTTTGCCCTTCTTAGAGGCGCTTGGTTTGCTATAGTCGTGTGCTCTAGTCATTATGAAAGCATCACTTCTAACCATATATACGTTCGCGGAAGAGGGATTATTCGGAGGAGGGCAATTTTCCTGGCTGCCCCCTTCACCACTTGCAGAGGCTTGAGTTAAATTTTGCCCATGCTGAAAGGGATTAGTCAACACGGCTTGCTGTTGCTGTGTGACAAACTTCTGGGCCTCCGCAAGTCAAGGGAATAGATGGGTTGGGTGGTCTTACGCACACAAGTTGCATGGATATCTCGCCTTCCTCTTTTCCGTGGTTCCCTCGCCAGCATTATCAGTTGGTTTTTTATCCCCCTTACTATTCTTGCGTTGTTTTTTCTTCCCTTCAGGCTGCTGGTTGGCCTTTGGGTTAGTCATCTGCACAGAGTGTACTTTCGACATTTGGGTAGGAGGAGCATCCAAAGAAGTAGTCTGGCTGGCCACTAAGTGTTGTATAGATAACTGTTGCAATTGTTTTGTCAATTTCTCAACAGGCTTGGTTTGTGCCGAACCAACGATACCATCGGCATGTGGTCCATCTCTCTGTCACGTGGCACATCTGGTAAGATGTTGTATAACAAACCAGACTGAGAATAAATGAGCTCAAACTGTTGAGCCCTCATAATGATGTCTTCTTCAGAGAAAAATCCGGATGTTGCGACGTCTTTGGACAACTGTGGGACCAAGGACTTAATGAACCATTCCAGCAGGAATGCTGGTGGGACTGGTACTTTGATAAGACTCTTTCGCCATCGCCACTCTTGAATATGATCCGAGATATGGTCCGCTGTCATTTACTCAAAATTGGCTAGTAATTCTGTGCCAGCGTCGTATCTTACAGGTAACTGGGAATGATTAAGGAAGACCATCGTCAATTCACCAAAAGTAGAATATCGTGAACGATCAAGCTCTATGTACCATTTTGCGGCACTCCCAATAAGAGTGCGTTGAAACAATCGCAACTGGACGGAGTCATCTTTCAGTGAATTGGATGAACACCAAAGATGAAAAGTAGTCACGTGATCACCTGGATCTTCGTTAGGCTTGGCCTCGAACTTGGGAATGTCCGAAGGCAACTTCGTTGGCATAGGAGGTCAACGCGGATCGTGACAGATAGGATCATTTAACAACCATGTCAAATCGGGCAAGTGTAACGTTGCCAGGAATGGTAGTTTGGGTTGTTACTGATAGCCTGGATAAAAGGGTCCTGGAGTTTGACTGGCACCAGGTTGCCAGGAAAAGTTTGGCTGCTGGCCCGGGTTCTGGTAGAAACCATGGCCCTGACCAGCATAAGGGTTTTGCATCTGAGGAGACATCATTGGCTGATTCCCCATGAAGGACATAGGATGTTGGGCGTTCATCATGTTCGACGGACTTTGGGAAGGATTACCCCATGCCGGTCCCGATGGGAGAGGCATAGAAGTCTGCCCGGGGTTCCATTGACTGTGGAAAGAATTACCCCAGATCGGCATTCCAGAGGAAGGAACGGATCCTTTTCCTGAGTTCCAAGGTCCTTGTATATGTGCCACCAACGCAGGAATAGTACCCTGTGCTGGCGTAGACTGTCCAAAAATGGGTGTGCCCCCAGACGGGAAAGCAACGGATGCGAAAGTGTTATTACCAAACGTCCTGTTCCAAACAAACGGTGACGAACCTACCGGCTAAGTTTGCGCAGGTGTTCCTTGACTCCTAGCTCCAAATGAACTTCTGTGTGCAGGCTGCCCGACGGACTGCTGATGTGGACCACCGAGCGAAGGGGATGAAGGAGGGATATGACCTCCAGCGTAAGGGAAAGCATTGAAAGGGACAGGAATTCCCCCAAGTTGACCTTGCAGAGGAGCGTTAGAGCTCCCTGCCCCCAGACCTAAAGTTTGCAAAGTGGAGGAAGTGAGTGCAGGACTTGTACCTGAACTAGGCATACCGTATGAAAACGGAGGGCCTGTCGCACTAGGTGTGTAAGGAGGTGTGGCCTCCGCGATAGATGGGGTCGGTCCACTGTGCGACGTAGTTGCGGCCGAGACCATGGTGGCCCGGACTATCGACAAAGGCAAGTTAGGAGAAGCTTCTCCTGTGGTAGCAACAGTGATGGGAATGGAAGAATTCCCAGTGGACGTAACAGATTTTGGTTCCATAACTAGGTTAGGCACTGATAGGCATTCGTAAAATTGAATTGGCACAATAATGTTCGGCCAAGTATCAGTGTTTGAGGTTTCAACCAATCCAAGATTGGCGGTCGATTCCTCTGGGGGTTGTTCAGGCTCAATGGTTTGAAACCCGGTTGCTTCGAAAGACCCTCGTTGGTCTAGCTTCCGCCTCAATGGTGGCGGGGGTGGCTCCAGTATAATCGGCGACAGGCCCAGAAGCCTTCGTGACCGGCGGAGCTCTGAATCCTCCACTGTGTGAGAAGATTCATGACACGCTAAGGTATTCTACACGAACAAATAGTAACACTCGCTAAAAGAAATCCCCTAGAAGATAAATCAAGCAAGCACTAAACTAGTTGGAAGAACAGTTACAACAACCAACACTAGAGAAACTTACTAGTGCAAGTGCAACTCAAATACGGAAGCACCCTCCGGGTATACTCTGCAAAGCGTAGCCCGATGTCTGTCCTAGGTACCGCGGTATACCCCCGTAGTCACCCATGTATGTCCCTAGAAAAGATTGGCAACTAGTTTTCCAGCACGTGAACAGTCACCAGGCGGGTACAGTCGATAGTCAGGTAGACCACAATGAGCAGGGTATCAAGCCCGAAACCTGTCAAGGGTATCGAGAGCAAATGGTCCAGAAGACGACAGAGGACCTCGAACGGATTTGAGACCCACGAAGCTCCGTGGCAAATGCAAACGATGGAATCCCTTAACAAATCCTTGATATGTGTTCTCCACAACGCTCGGTCCATCTTTGGAGGGGTTATCTCCGCTACCTTTCCTTACGCGACCTCGTGTTTAGCCCCTGTGTTAGAGGGGGGTCCCGGATAACTTTCCGTAACTGGACTTCTTCACTCCCTATTGACAGACTCCAATGTTTGGTTTAAGTGGCCTTGGAGAATTTACTCTCCAACCTATTCCAAGGCCCTAGTCCTGAGCTAGTGTATGCACCCTACAAACAAAAAGTCTACTTGATTTTAATTAGTGTTGCTTTTAATGGGATTTTTTAAGTCACAAGGTATGAAGGTGAAACTGATGGTGTGTAAAGACTGAAATCAAAATGAACAAGAAATGCTTGGGAACAAAACTTTTTACAAAAAATGAAAAACCAACAACTTTTCAACAAGAAAGACTTCTTTTCTTTTCAACTTTACTAATATTTCATGCAGTAAATATGAAGGACTTTCTCTCAAATATGCGAGCTACTTATACTCTAAATGCACTGCAAAAACTTATGCAAAAAGACTTCTTCCTAGCTACTGATGCAACAACACAATCTTCAAATCAAGAAGAAAATGAAACCATAATTTTTTATTTATTTTTATTAATTGCTAAATGACGCAACCAAGGAAAAATGCCGACAAGCACAAAACCGAGAGAACGAAAATAAAACTCTGGCCTAAAGCGTAGACCGCAAAAGAATCAGAGCAAAGATGCGCAAAAACAATCAAGAAAGCACCGATTCTAACACTTGTCTAAAAACCATCAAACAACAATTTTTTTTCTTTTGTCTTTTCTATCAAAACATCAACTAAAAAAACACAGGATAAGGATAAGATGTCCCAACCTGCTGACTGTGTAGCCCCAGACTCTAAACCCATGAGAGGAGCTCTTCTCACCACAGGAGGGGATGACTGCCCCACCCAAGATGAAAAGCTACCAATCAAGCCCGCGACTGTCACCAAAATAGCACGCGTGCAAACACATGCTGAGCTATAACAGTGCATGGGTACCCGCGGGCTAAACCTGAACAGGCCGCGGGTCTGAATAAAAGCTAAGATAAAACAACACACAGGTAGCCCAGACTTGAAAAAGGCCTCTGGTATTGACAACCAGGGTCTCTGACAGGCTTGGATGCTCTTACTTTAACAGAAAAGGAAAATTTGCAAAAAGAAAACAAATGAAAAGAATAACCAACACAATAAGGCAGACTGAAAGCAAGACAGTAAACCAATCAAGACCCAGACAGGATCCAGAAAGCCCCCTGAGAAGGTAAACTTCTGACAGGGAGGAGGAGACTCCCTCTTAATCTTCCTGGGTTCTACACGCTACTGAAACCACTACAGCAGGCGTCCAAACGCGGGCTGTAGAAGGTTAGGGTGCGGGTTACACACGTGCAGGCCTTCTACAGGCTGCGTGTACCTCTGTGTGTCCCGAGAATAAATGTCAAGCAACAGTCAAGGAAAAAACTGGTATTGATAACCAGGTTCCCTGCTAGCTTTGACCTAACAGAAAACAAATAAACAAAGAAACTGAAACTCTACTTCTTTGAACTACCCAAAAACCTTCAATGAAATCCGGAAACCCTAAGAGTAAAACTCCCCAGTGGAGTCGCCAATTCTGTTGTGGGGAAATTCTACCCTACGGACTAACAAGCTAGGGCTTAAACTTGCATGCAGATCATGACCCTTCAGAAATTACTTTTAACCTTCTACCCCAAACCTAAAACCCTTTTTCACATGCAAACATGGAAATAACCAACTAACTTTTTTATCGACGGTTGGTGTAGATCCTCCGTTGTGCTTTATCCCCTTGCTTCTGCTGCTCCTTCCAAAAAGCGATCCTGCAATCAAGACAAAACTATGCATGCATGCTATTGTTATACTATAGGGTTAGAGATTAAGCATAAATCAAATAAAACATATAAGACTCGTGCATTTGGGACGGGAAAAGTATCTTTTTATTAATCTCAAGATGAATCAACTTACAATGATTATAGAGACCGGCCACCGTTCCTTGATCCTGATCCTGGGCTCCTCCTCTTCTTTGTCCTCCAACTGCTTTGCTTGAATTCTGTTTAGGCTTAAGAAAATGCTAAAGGGTTGGGACAAGTGGATTCGGCAATTGGGCAAAGTTTCTTTGCTATCTTTTTTTCTCCCCCAAATAGTACCCCTACCCCTTCGTTTATAGGCTAGAAGGAGCTAGGGTTTTGGACGAACTCTCGGCCATGCATGGCTGGGAGTTCCAGTTAACTGACCCAAAGCTTTTTGTCCCGTCGAAAAATTTCCTGTTTTTGTGCTTTGTTAGGTAAACGCGGGCTGTAGTGGGCCAGCCAGCGTTCCAACGCGTGCAGTAGAAGGCCTGCCAGCGTTCCAATGCGCCTAGTAATGGGTTAGGGCGTGGGTTACTTAATTTAAGAGGTTTTTCAAGAATTTGCTCAGCATGGCTTTGGCAAGGAAAGGGTATGAGTTGGCCTAATGCCAGGTAAGCATGTATAGTGTAATTTAGGGTTATAACAGTGAGGAGTTCCAATAGCTTCCAAAGGATAGGAAGACCCACATCAACTGATGAAATTCCCTTACATGCCCAAGTTATGATAGAACCTTTCGAGAAATGGGCCCTTGATTTTGGAGGACCAATTTCATCCATGTCTCATAGGAAGAATTATATTTTGGCTTGTACAAATTATTTCACCAAGTGGGTAGAAGCAAAGGCCTTATTTAGGGCTACCAAAAAATATGTTGTTGAATTCATTTATGAAGACATATTTACGTGCTTTGGTGTTCCTCATGAAATTGTTACAAACCAAGGAACACAATTCACTTCCTAGCCGATGAAGGAATTAACGGAGAAATATGGGATCAAGCATTTCAAGTATTCTCCATATCACCCACAAGATAATGACCAAGTAGAGTTGACAAACAATTTTTTGGAAACTATCTTAACCAAAACTGTCCAATTACACCATAGGGATTGGGATGATAGACTTATAGAGGCTTTGTGGGCAAGAAACACCACTGGGCATACCCCCTACGAACTAGTGTATGGAAAACAAGTACTTCTACCAATTGAATTCTAGGTAAGGAATTTTTGTATTTCTGCACAATTGGGACTAGACCTAGACGAGGCACAAAAACAACAAGACTTACAATTGAATGAATTGGATGAGATTAGACAAGATTCTATGCAATGGAAAATTTTATTTCAAAACCATAGGAGCAAGTGGCATGACAAATTTATTAAGAAGAAACAACTTCAACCTGGTGATTGGGCTTTGTTTTTTGATTCCCGATTCAAAATTTTTAAAGGCAAACTTACCAATCGATGGTTGGGTCCTTATGATGTAGTTACCGTGTATGATAATGAGGTTGTTAAGATAAAAAGAATTGATGATGGACAAGTCTCTTTCATAGTGAATGGACAATGACTTAAACTTTACCACATACCCATTTCAAAAGAGGATTTTCTACAGGTCATATAAACCGACAAGGCATTGGCCTTGGTGGATGGGGAAGTTCCTTCTCCCTCCCCCTGTTCTTGAAACATTTTATGAATTTTGATTGTACATATGTAAATAATTTAAAGTGTGTTTTTGTTGATAAACAATTTTTAGAGATCTCTGCAGGTATTTATTTCACCACAAGTGGACGACTTCAAGGAGACAAAAATGGAAGTATTTTACTTCAGAAAAAGATGTTGTTATATTTGAACTTTGTTGTCTGCTTAAGCATCAATTGAATAATGACTTTTTATTATGTTTATAATTTTCTTGCTTTAAATTAGCCATTTTTACAAGATTTCTATCTTCCTTTCTCTCAAGGAATATTTAATGACAGTTGCTCATAACCTCCACTACTAAAGGATACAAGGAAGTGACACCTTGTCTTGTCAAACCTAGAGGTTACTCGTACAATTTCCCCAATAACCATGAGTAGGTGAGTAAAGTATCTTTATGAAAGAGTAGAAAGAAGGTCCGACTAACGGTTAGCCATGAAAACATCAATATAACTTAAAAAAGAAGAAGAAAAAAGTGAGTAGGTCCTGAAGATACCTTTATGTTCTTTTCCAATGGTACCATCCACTACACACTAAAAATGATTGATCATATGATATCTTTAGATAGGCTACGTCCACTTAAGTATCCCTTACATTGGGACAATCTAGAAGGAATACATAAAGAAGAGTCATCCTCTAGCATAAATACAATCCTAGTCCTAAATAAAAAAATTCAGAGCTGCCTCCCCATCTTCTTGCAAAAAGAAATCTTTATACAAAAATATTAAAATATGGTGGACCAGTCTCTACTGTAAAAGTGTGTAAGAGGCTAACCCGTTTGGATACTAAACAGGTCTACTAGCAGCGGGTACTGGCCTATGGTATTATTAGGTAAACCTGTCGGAGTATTGAACAAGATTGCTGGCAGTGGGGCATTTTACCTAGCGAGGGTGATGATATGACAAACAACAAATAAAATTCCTAAATCTTAAAACTTGTCCCGATGTATGACATTACTTGTAGGAAAAGATGAAAAGAAGTATGCAAGGTTAAGCAAAGGTAAATGAACTCCATCACTTCGCCATTGGGAACAAAATTTAAGACAATCCTAAGACTCTCTCTCCTACCTATTCTTAACAATATATAGGATGTTCTGTCCTACAGGTGGGGCCATATTTTAACCGTCTCGTTAGTCTAATGTGTGAAATTTATCTCTACACTTGACAAAATGTAAATCTTAGGATATTGGGAGAATTGACTAGTTCCCTATATCTTTTATTGTGAGGTGTCACAATAATTAGGAGTGGGGGAGGGGTTTCATGAGCTGACAAATTATAAGAACTTCCATCTATATTATAACCCATGAGAAGAGGAAGTAGAATCTCTGTTAAAAATTATGTTATAGTGTTTTTACGATATCCTGGGTTATTATATCAACAATTGTTTTTATTAGTATGCTAAATTCTATACTGTTGACATCACTGTGTGTTATAAGCCTGCTGTGTATTTTTATGTTTATATAATGGAAGACTTCTTAACTAGTTCTTTGTGACAATCACAGATCAATAACAAACTTTTAAACTCACTATAGATCTGTGTTATATGCCTATGAACAGAGGAACAAGTTGTTTTATATTGTTACAAGATTAGTGACAAGGAAATCAACAATGGATAGTCCTATTCACACTCATCCTGTTGATGCTCCATGCTCCTATTCACCATGATTGCCAAATATTTCCCAAGCTAAGTGTTATGGGTGAACGCCCATTATAATGGGGATAATTTCCACTTGCACAGGAGGACGGGATGGAGTGTCATCTGGAGGAACAGATAGAGTGCCATCTGGAAGACTGGATGGAGTACAATCTAGAAGACCGAATGAAATGACACATGGAGGATCGGGTGAGGTATGTATATACTGCAAATGACCACGATTACATGCAAAAATGACCGTTTGAATTGATACACCTATGCAATGGTAAGTTAAGATGGGTTGAATGGTATATTTTTTGAAATTCATGTTTGTAATTGAATTAAATTTTTTTAATGCATTTTTATGATCAAATGTCCAAGTCAAAGACTTGGGCATTGATCTAATTCTCACATAATTTCATTTGCCTCCAAAGTACACCACCATTCGAAATTCAAACGCAGTGCAATCATAGTCGCACATGGCGATCGTGTTTGATGAATTCACCCACGAATTCAATCGTTTCAACCTCAATTGCATTTAAAAATGGGTATTCTTCCCCAATTACCATTCCGATCATCCCCTGTTTACTGTGTCACACTCACCCTCTGCTTGATTCCTTTCTCCTACCCATCCTCCGCACTATAACCATGCCCAAACGCTATGAACCATCCTCATATGCCGAGCTTCTGGCCATTCCCAAATTCATAGAGTGTAGAGAGATCTTCCTTTGCATAGGGTGGGGACCATTCTTGGCCAGTCTACAGGGCCACGATGATGGTGTATCTCTACAATTCTCTCTTGGGTTTGATGGGAGGCTGAATTCCATAGGATCTCTGGCCTTCTTGGTCTCTGAGGAATCTATTGCCTCAACCAAAAAATTACCATGGGTTGGGGATCAATGGTTGAAACACCATAAATTTCCACGTCCAAGCTATAACAGAGTCATCAAGCCGAAATTTCAAAATGTTTATGGAGCCAAAGGGTACTCAAAAGAATGGATCAATGATGAATTGATTAACCCCCCAATCGTAATTACCAGGATTATCACGTGTGAAGGTAGGTACTCTATTTTCAAAGTTTGTCATTTTCGTCTATTATCCCATTTTCAATTCAATAAACCCTTGAATCTTCCTTTCTACTTCCTGAAAAGTATTGAGAAAATGTCTTCCCAAGTTCATAAAAATTTGGCCAACCCTCACAACAATATTTTCCACCATGGCCTCATTAAATTTCTTGTTATAGCTGAATTGAAAAAACAAAGAAAGACATGGGATGAATTCCTCTACAAATTATCAAACCCCCATATCATAGTCAATACAAGCAAGAGATTAGTCGATTCAGGGGTTGTCACTCCATCTAAGCCTCATTCTCCAAAAACTCCAAACCCTCCAACTCAAACTATCTCTATTTATGATCAAAAGGACAAGAAAATTATTGATTCCCTGCAACCTCATCTGGTAAGAAAATAAAAAATCCCACTGATAATTCCCCATTGCCTTTAACACCTATTGATCCTCAACCCAAGAAGATACACGATGCATTTCAACAATATTTTCCTTGATTCCCTACAAAGAGGAGAGGAGCCAATCGATTCAAGGGGGAATATTTTCGAAGAAGCACCCAAAGTATGAGTGGAAACCCCAATGTAAAACTTCCAACTTCGGATCCTATACAATTGTCTTTTGATCATGAGAGCCTCCATAAAAGACTCAGAGAAGTTTCCGCAGAGGAGTTTGATGCCGATATAAATGTCAAATATGAACCTATTACACCTAGTCTCCCTCACAAAAACACTGTTACTCCTTCCTCCCAAATGCCTACATCATCTTCTAAAGTTGATATACCGTCTACATCCATCAAGGGGTCCAAGACCTCTTATATTGATCCATCTGATCATACCCCAATTATTGAGAACTTTCAACAAGAAAATGTTTAGTTGCTTCAACAATTGGAAGAACAAAAAAGTATGAATAGGCATCTGCATCATGACAATGTTGTATTGCAAGCAAAAGTGAATTCTCTTTAGTGATTTGTTGATCATATGACCACCACCAATCGTAGTCTTGAGATGCAATTGAAAAATCATAAAAGTCCTAAGACAAAGTCCCTAGGGAAAGAGGGAGAAGTTTCTAAAGCCAATCCACCTCCTCCTTCACGAGTATAGTTATGTCGGGTGATCCATTTTTGTTTGTAGAGGGACCTGCAAATCCTTAGGCATGGGGGTAATGTTGGGTTGGTGTTTTGACTATTTTTTTCAATGGACACATCCTTTTTGCATACAACATTGTATATTCTATGCTCCCATTTATCCATTTTGAAGGTATTATCAAAGCTTTATAAGTCAATTCACCATATAATTACACAAGGTATGTATAATTATCATTTTTGCAATGATTTTACGATCAAATAATCTCAGTTAAATGTTTATGAATATCTAACATTTGGTTTTCTTGCAACAGGTCGAAAATGTGATCTGATCCTCCATCTAGTCCCTCGTCTGACACTCCATTTGACATTTGATCTGTCACTCCATCTGGCACACGATCTAACACTCGGAGCACATAGGAGCTGTTGGTTGGTACATTGGCGACCTTTGATGGATGAATCGAGGATGTGAGTTTTATGCCCCCTCATGCCCTCCAACTATGGAGCTTGACACATCTCGGATTAGGAAGTTGCAACGAATGCTGAGTGGCACACCAAGACTATCAAGGAAGATGTTGCTGTTAGAATAAATTTAATGAGTTTACTGTTTTTAGAGAGGGTCGACCCTTCCAGTGGTCGACCTCTCAAGATCTGTAAACATCTATAAATACCACTATCTATGACATGAACCTGACACACAAATTTTGTTATTTTATACAGACATTATCACCATTTTGTTATATATTGTGCTTTTATGATTAATTCTAGTGCTGCGTTAGCTTAGTGACTGCATTTTCCTGTTTGAGTGTTTCCATGACCTTCTGGGGAGCCCACTAATGGTCTGGATGATTTCTTATACCAGTACATATTTACATTGATACAGTTTCCTTTTTTAGATTTCGGAATAGTTTCTTTACTGTGTAGATTTCTCAATTTCAATTGCTTGCTGTGGGTATATTTTAATTGCAGATCGCTTGTCTAATTCATCTTCCTATACAGTTTCTCTTAATTGTAGATTACTTTCTGAATTGTGTATATCATAGAGGGATGTCCATGGTTGTGTGTTAATGATTATATTTTGTTTGCAGGTTGTAGAATTTGTTTAATTACATTGTTATGTCTTTTTCTCCTTAGCTGCAAATTACTCTGCAGAGTACTAATTTAGATAGGTTTATTTGTAGCTTTGATAGATCAATTGCTTTATTTTTGATAGTTTTGACAGAGTAATAATTTATATCGGTTTATTTGTATCTTTTATAGATCAATTGTTTTAGTTTTGATAGTTTTGACAGAGTACTAATTTAGATAGAATATGTTTATTTGTAATTGCAAATACTCTCTGTAGGTCTGTTTCATTTGTTAATTTTTCCTCAGCATGATAGGATAGAAATGGATTATGAATTATTATTTCTAATAACATCTTAGTTGATTTTGAGTATGATTTTTAATGATATCCTAGTTCATTATCTGATAAATTCTGAAAAACAAAACCCTCACCACATAAATCTAAATTATTAGCTTAGTTCATTTTAGGTCATGATTTTTTTTAATAAAATCTCAGTTATGAATTTGAGTTGTGATTTCTAATTAGCATTAGTCAAGAGTTTGTAGGTTTTGCACAGAGTTTTTTTATTTTCATCTTAGTCATGAATTTGAATTAGGAATTTTAATTAAGTGTTGATTATGAGTTTATAGCCTTGCTTGAGTTAGTGATTTTGAATAGGGTACTTTCCAACAGTTGTATGATAAAAGTGAATGATTGATGTCGAATCTTTTCTGCACAATGTTTAAAGATCATATGGATTCCAAGAACATCTAGTGTTACTTTTATGATGGAACAACTTTCTATAGACTGCCTTATCCATACTTTACGTTTCTATGTAGAAATTAACATTGAGTTAATTCCACTTGAATTATCATTGGTGGTTAGATGCCATCATGATGTTATTCGCCACCAAAGACACAATCATCACATTTGAATACTGTCAAAACACTCTTTCTTTTAGTTAAGTATATTAATGCTTATTATTTGCAAGATAGAAATAGTTGCGAGTTCTTTTTAAGAATAGAGTTTACTTGTCAAGATAGTTTTGATAGATTAATTGCTTACTTTCTTACTTGTTTTTTCATTCAGAGATAGATAGATCAAATAGCTCATAAATATATTACTTGTTGTTTGCTTATTCAAAGAAATATTAAATAGATTAAATAGCTCTAAAATAGGTTACTTGTTATTTGCTTACTTAGAGATAGATTAAACAGTTCATAGCTACTCAGGTCAAATAGTTCATAGTTCTAGAATTGCTCGAAGCTCATTAGTTAAATATTGCTTTACATAGAATTTTTTGTTTAAATAGATTTTAAAAGTCATCTCTTTAAAAAGTAGAAATGTAAATTGAAAAGAGCGTTGATCCCTAGGGTAAACTATCTCCTTAGCTAGAAAATCTTTCCATTAGCTTTTCTTTCTGCCTTGGCTCATACTTTGTCACAACTCTAAGTTTACTTACTCCGGGTTGACAATTTAATTGAGGGAATTAGTACATATAGAATACCCATCGATTACAGTCAAACCAAGATAGTTTATGTGAAATTTTGGAAAGAATTCATAAACAATATGTTATGATCAATGATTCATCACAAATCATTGCTAATAAAGAAAAAGAGTTGGTCAATATAAGGTCTATGTTTCAGGAACTGATGATGTGGAATCAAAATATAAATATACTAGGAATTATGCAATTTATAGAGTTGGAATAATTAAAGAGTGAAATGGCAATAAAGACTTGGGAAAACAACCTGAAAGAAAGTAAAAGATTGGCCAAAGAAGCAAAAACAACATGTTTAAAATCCCTAGTTGTTGTAGATGTAGAAATGGATGAGATTGACATTGATGATGTTCATTCAATGATTAGAATTCTTAATGTGAATGAGAAGAGAGAAGCGTTGAATAAGAGAGTAGAAAGGATAAAGCCGACATTCAACAAATGACTCAAGTTAATTTGTAGATTTTAAACCATTTCCTGGTTAAGAAAAAATTACAGTGTCAGATTACTCAACAAGATGCAGTCAGAGTTCAAAAGAATTAACCATTAGTACATAAAAAGGAATTTAACTTTCAGTTAAACGTTAATACATAGACCCCCAAGTTCCTAGTTTCATTATTAAATTTGCACACTCAATAAAAGGATAAAGATAAAACAATTGCATCTACGAGAAAAAAATTAAGAGATAATCCTTCAAACAACAAGTAAGTGATGGAGTTTCCAGAAGAAAGACATATCTTAAAATATTTTGTAATATTTAGTTAGCCTAGTATTTAAAATATTTTCTTCTATTTTAAGAATTAGAAGTGTGGAAGTCTAACCGATTTTAGATAAGATGAAATTGTATAAATAAACACATTTGAGATATGAAGAGGGATTTTTCTCTCCTGATGTAAAGAGATAATTTTAATACAAATTCCTACAGGAAGACAGAGATGCTACTTCTCATTTCTTTAAGTTATGTGTTTTCTATGTGTTGCTACTTTATCATAATTAATTTTCTTCAATCTACGTTTTTTAGGAATTAATGGCTGCAATTTATTAATACATCTACTACGGTTCACTTAATTATATGTCTATTCAGGTATAGATTTTCCTCTATTTTAATGTAAGTGAAACAATACCTGTATTTGTATAGATGTTCTTATATTAATTCATCTTTTAAACATACCTTTCATGTTTCTTCTATTGCAAATAAGGTAAGATTTATCAGCATTGTATACCTTGCTTTGTTTTTAAATTTTGTTTGCTATAATTCTTCTTTCCATCTTTTGATTATTGATAAAATCCCAAAGGAAGAGATACTGCCTTTGTATTTCTAAATTATTAGAGTATTGAAGTTTTATTCTAAGATGAAGGTATAAAGACACTATGAAATAAAATATTATTAAATTTGGATGCCTAACATTGTTTTGTGAGCCCAGAATAAATCTGAGGAACAACACACCTTATGTAGGTAAGGGATCTCTTTATGTAGTGGATTAATATACTATTGGGTAATTCTATTCTACTGACAAATCCAGTTTCATAGTCTACTATGAAACCTTATACTACAAAACAATATGTTCTTGAACCTTGTGTTACATAATTCTATGCTATTGAATTATATGATGTAGAACCATATACTATAGAGCACTATGATGTTGAACCTTGTGTTGTAGAATGTTATGTTTTTGAAGTATATGTTGTTGAATTGTGTATTTTATGATGGCTCTGTTGGATTACTAAGAGGGGGGGAGGGGTAAATTAGTAATGAGAAATTATACCAATTATTAACCCTTTAAACCATAATGTATATTATTTTACTTATTCAACCATGTTCATACTTTCATCATCAATATTTTATTGTATCATAAGCATTAACATTAATTAGTGCATAATAAGCAATAACAAACACATCGACACAATGCACAACCCACCAATATTTACATGGAAATTCAATGCGGGAGAAAACCACAAAATGATTTTCTTATATGTCAAGAATTACATTCAAGGAAGCACCAACTTCCAATTCTCTAGCTACAACTAGAAGGAGGCTCTGACCGACTAGTTTCTCAGGCTACAACTTGAGGGAATCCCCAACTCCCCAATTCTCTGGCTACAACTAGAAGGAGGATAGAACCCCCTATGTTCTTTGGCTACAACTGAAAGGTGGAAAAAACCACCTATCCTTGCCCCATCCTGCCACCCTGAAATATAAATACCAAATGTAGACAACTTGTCATTGTCACTGAATCAACCAATGCCACTATCAACCTGTACAATTAACCTGTAACAACCTGTACCAATCAACCTGCACTAATCAACCTGTACCAATAACCTGAACCAACATGTACCATGAATCAACCATGCATCAACCTATAACTCAACCTGTACCATCAACAAGTGCATCTACCATGCACTAAACCTATACAAATAACCTGTCACAACAACTTGTCCAAACATTCTATCATAACAACCTATCTCAACAATATTATCAACCAAATCAAATCTACTCACCAAGATCAATCACCAAGACACATTTCAACCATATCCACAATATCACCAAGACGTGCATCAACCAATCACAACAACTCATAATCATCACCAAGATCAATATGTGCTTCTAATAATATACCAAGAAAAGTATGTTATATCATCCATAAACGATGTGTCAACAATACTACTAACAAGTGCCTCCAACCATGTACCAAGTATGTACCAATCATGGATCAACTACACATCAACTATGACTCATCAATATGTACCAACATCATGATCTATACACCTCATGTATGTGCCAACTCATCAACTACTTGTCTCAACCATGTACCCAACATGTACCTCAACCATATACCAAAGACATACACCAATATAACCATCAAAATTTATCTAACAATTCATCACTCTATCCATAAACCAAACACCATAAACCCTTACATCAAACCATGTGCCACAACCTCACTGTTATGTATCCTCAATATAAACCAACAAATTTAACAACACATCACAAACAAAATACCAATATCCATATGCCAAATACCAACAACAAAATACCAACTGTATCCCTCAATAAATTTGATAAATGCAACAATATTGAACATCCAATACAATATCAAGAGCTAAACCCTAGATCACAAAACATACCTCAAACAAGATGTGTCATATCTCTCATAAATAGACCCGAACCATGCTACTGTCGCGGTTTTGCTGTCACGATTATGTTGTCGCGATTCTGCTGTCGTGATTTTTTTGCCGCACATTTTCTACTATGATTTTTCTGCCGCAAATTTTTTGCCGTGATTTTTCTGCCGCACCTTTTCTACCGCGATTTTTCTGCCGCACTTTTTCTATCGTGATTTTTCTTCCACACTTTTTCTACTATGAATTTTCTACCGCAATTTTTCTTCCACACTTTTTCTGCCGCAATTTTTCTGCCACACCTTTTCTGCCACGATTTTTCTGCTACGATTTTTCTGCCGCACTTTTTTTGCCGCAATTTTTCTACTGCACTTTGATCTATCAATAATAACTACCCAAATAACCTTTCACAAAATAGATATTCAATGATATTCAATAGGTGCTAATTGGATATCCTTTCTCTCTTCTTTATACTTCCATGTAGCTTCCTCAAGGGGTTACCTTCTAACCAACTTAACCCACTTTCCGTCTTTTAGGGCAACCACTTGTCCACTTAACTTAACAACTTTCCACAAATAGTAAGTTCTCCACTCCTAGTTGCAACTAACTTTATTATTTAATTAATTTCTTTTTCAGCCACATTGACTTATCCATAAATAGTAAACTCACCATTTCTTGTTGCAACCACTTTATTATTTAAATAATTTCTCTTTGCAACCACTTTGACTACTTTATTATTTAAATAATTTATCTTTACCACTTCTTGTTGCAACTAACTTTTCTATAATTAGTCAATTCATAAGTTCTTTTCCGTTAACTAACTTCTTGTTCCAACCACTTTATTATTTAATTTATTTCTTGGTCAACCACTTTGACTATTCAATCTTCTCATCACAACTACTTTACCATAATTACCAAACTAACAACTTCTTGTTGCAACTAATTTATTTTTAATTATTTTCTTAATTCAACAACTATACCCATGATTAAATCCTAGTTACCATCAATTTGACTAGTACACTTCTTCTAGGATCTTCTAGAATAATTGACTTCTTTGACCTTCTAGGGGCTTCTTGATAACTCACGAGGGTTCTCCAACTTCATATGGCCATAAATCTCTAACTGTGAGGAGTTATGTGATGTTCCACATATCAACGGAAATGGAATGACATATACTATCCATTTAGAATATTATTTCCTATAAATTCACTAATCTTCATGCCTTTATACCTCAAATAGACTAGGGTCCCTTACCCATGCCTTTGTGCTACCAGAATTCGCTACTAGACTTCTCCAAGGGTTGACTTCAATCACTAAGGGTTGATATCAATCTACAATATAACTCTCCAAGGGTTGACATCAATGAAAATCAACAGTCTAGACCAACTGTCCATCAACCTAAGCCAACTGTTTGACAATCTCCCCCTTTGGCATTGATGGAAACACTTAGTCATGGTAACATCCATGCTTATACTCCTCATCATTTTTTCTATGTATCCCCATTTGACATCAATGACAAAGGGAATATTCCTTTGGCACTTCTCCCCCTGGATGAACTTTCCTTGGGGCTACTCCCCCTGTCTAAATTCCTTTGATATTTCTTTGTGTTTCTAGGCCTCTGATTACTCTCTCTCTCCCTTCATATGAATAATATCTCCCCCTTTGAAAAAGGGTATCACTCTGATGCAACACCGAATTCATATCTCTCATGCTTCCCTTGTGATAATCACTCCCCCTGGAAACATGCCTCTATTCTCTCACTCCTATCATATAACTCTCTATCCTACATCTGATGAATCTCTTCCCCTGGAATCATACCTCTATTCCTACCTCTATGTTTGACAACTTCTCTGAATGACATTTCTACCTATCTTTTTGGTTCTATTTATCTCTCTAGACTTCTTCGCAAGATGTTGTGTAGAAAAATGTAAGTCTTCCTGTACCTTCTACCTTTTGGAGTTATTGTCCATTGGTGCTTCCTTGTGTAATCAACTAACATATATGAAAATAATTCAAGAATAAACATTCAAATATTCATGTGTAATTATAATCCATTATGATAATGTTCCCTTGTCTATGAACCACTCTCTGAACCAATCTACGAATCCATGCTCTCGTCCACTTTCATATATCTGTCCAAACCTACTAAGTGTTCTTACAAATCCATCTCTGTCCATACTGTCCAAGAATCTGCTGCACAACTTTCCATAATGCTAACCCACCATTCACTGTACTATCATGATGTCTTCACTACTTCAACTGATCAATCTATCATACTATACTTATGCTAACTGACTGGTCTGAATCTGTCTACTCAAACTCTACAATATGCTTGAAGGATGGTTCTCTGGTATGTCTCAACTACCACATAGACTCCCCTTGTCTAATATTCATATTACCTAGGAGTCTCTAAGTCATATGGCTCAAAAAAATTGTTGTTCTAATGCAAAGTCATCATCATCTTCATCGGTAGATTCATCATCTCTCTGAAATCTAACTTGTTTCTTTCTACCTATGGATTCATCTTTTAATACAATACCTGAAAGTACAATCTCTTGAACCTGTTCCTTATTTATGTGTCATTTTTTTCTTTCATTTATTTTCCAAACCTTTCTGTATCTAACATCTTCATTTTTCTTTGTAGATTTGCCTTCATCTTGTTTTATTGCCAATCTTGTGATCCCTGGGACTTGGTATTTGTTCATTTGTTCTTCTTGTTTTCTTATCCATACTTTATTATATCTGATATTAGTGTTCTCTTTCATGGAAGTATCGATCAAGCTTTTACAATCACGAGCTATGTGTCCATAGTTATGGCATTTGTAACATTCAATGTTATGTGGGTCCACATACACATTTCTTGCTTGAACATTTCTTTTATAATCCCTACAATCTTAAACCTTATGTCCAAAGTTGGTACAATAAAAACAATGACCATAAAAGAAATTTACGTACCTGGGAGTGAATGATCTTCTTTGTGGTGTAGTCCTTATGAATTTCTTCCTTGACTGATCATGATCGTGATTGAACCTTCTTTGTGTCTTGAACATGGATGGTCTTCTTGAAGATGTATCTTTATTAGTTTTCTTAGATTCTGGTTGACCATGAATCCTTCATTTGAGTGCTTTTGCATAACTCTTGCTATTTTTTTCATTCTTCTTTTCTAGCAACCTAGAGTGCTTCTCTTCATTCTCTATTGCTGATGTAAATGTTTATGTCTCTTCAAAATTCTTGTTGAGCTTGACGACTTTGAATCTTAGTCTGACAAATTCTTCTTCAGGCTTCTCAACCTCTTCTTCTTTCTTTAGTATCTGAGACTTCATGACTTTTTTTGTTCTCTTTTCTTCTTCAAGTTGTATTTTCAATGTAATTATTTATTCTTCGAGTCTTCTCTCTTCTTGACCAAAATCTACCTCAAGCTAGTTTAGATCATTACTTCTTTCCTTAAGATGATTTGTCAATATCTTCTCTCTCACTTCTACTTCTTTTTTCTGTGTTGCTATGTTGGATTCCAAATACTTCTTTTGATCTTCAAGATTTTATTCGATCTTTCTGGCTTCTTCTAGATGAGTTCTTAAGTTCTCGATGACTTGTTGGGATTCTTCAAAAATGTGAACACTTTCCTTTTGTTTCATCAGTTATTTCTTGAGTGACTTGTTTTATTCTCTTTATTTTTTTAGTTCATCTAAATCACTGATCAGTTCTGCTTCATAATTGTCTTCTATTTCAATTAGTTTTTCTGTCTCATTTCCTTCATGGCATTCCATTTCAAGATGTCCTTGTTTTTCACAATTAAAGAAAAATAACATACTTCTGTTGATTATGTACTCTTCATCTTCTGAATCTGTTTGACATGATGAACATATTTCTTCTTGATATGTAACTACATATTCTTTGACATTCTTTGAATCTGTGATGGGTGAAGAATATATATTATGTAACTTATCCCAAAGTTCTTTAGTTGATGAACATTTACCCACTTTTTCCTTTACTGAATTGTATAGTCCTTCCAAAATGAAATCCATTGCAATTTTGTTATTTCATTTCTGTTCCTTATTTGTTGTAGTCTTTTCCCTTTTTGAGCTATCATATCCTGTAAAAACTAATTTACAAATAACATACTCGTGTTCCTTTAAAAATACTTCCGTCCTTCTGATCCATATCTCATACTTTAAACCATTCTGACCATTAACCAATGGTACTCCATTCTCAGTATATTCCATGATCTCCTTCCAATGGTTAAACTGTTTCCTGAAGGAACCTTCTTTGATACCAATTTTTGGATTACTGAGAGGGGGGGGGGGTGAATCAGTAGTGAGGAATTATACCAATTATTAATCCTTTAAACCGCAATGTATATTATTTTACTTATTCAACCATGTTCATATTTTCATCATCAATATCTTATTGTATCATAAGCATTAACATTCATCAATGCATAATAAACAATAACAAACACATCCAGATAATGCACATTACACCAATATTTATGTGGAAACCCAATGTGGGAGAAAACCAAAGAATTCTTTTCTTATATGTCAATAATTACATTCAAGGAAGCACAAACTTCCAATTCTCTAGCTATAACTGGAAGGAGGCTCTGACCCCCTAGTTTCTTAGGCTACAACCTGAGGGAAGCTCCAACTCCTCAATTCTCTCGCTACAACTAGAAGGAGGCTACAACCCCCTATATTCTTCGACTACAACCGAAAGGTGGATACAAACACCTATCCTTGCCCCATCTTTCCACCCTGAAATATAAATTCCAAATGTAGAAAACTTGTAACTATCACTAAATCAACCACTTCCATTGTCAGCCTATCACTGCCAACCTGTACCAATAACCTACAACAAATTGTACCAATCAACCTGCACCAATCAACCTGTACCAATAACCTAAACCAACATGTACCATGTATCAACCTATACCTCAACATGTACCATCAACAAGTGCATCAACCATATACCAAACCTATACAAATAACCTGTCACAACAACCTGTCCAAACAACCTATCACAATAACCTGTCTCAACAATATTATCAACCAAATCAGATCTACTCACCAATATCAATCACCAAGAAAACTCTCAACCATATATACAATATCACCAAGATGTGCATCAACCAATCAAAACAACTCATAATCATCACCAAGATCAATATGTTCTTCTAATAATATACCAAGACAAGTATGCTACATCATCCATAAGTGATGTGTCAACAATACTACTAACAAGTGCCTCCAACCATGTACCAATTATGTACCAATCATGCATCAACTACACATCAACTATGACTCATCAAGATGTACCAACATCATCAGCTATACACCTCATGTATGTGCCAACTCATCAACTTGTCTCAACCATGTACCCAACATATACCTCAACCATATACCAAAGACATACACCAATATAACCATCAAATGTTATCTAACAATTCATCACTCTATCCATAAACCAAATACCATAAACCCTTACATCAAACCATGTGCCACAACCTCACTGTTATGTAGCCTCAAGATAAACCAACAACGTCAACAAGACATCACAACCAAAAGACCAATATCCATATGCCACATACCAACAACAAAATACCAACTGTATCCCTCAACAAATTTGATACATGCAACAATAATGAACATCTAATACAATCTCAAGAGATAAACCCTAGATCACAAAGCATACCTCAAATAAGATGTGCCATATCTCTCATAAATAGACCCCAACCATGTTGCTTCCATGGTTCTGCTGCCGCGATTATGTTGCCGTCATTATGCTTTTGCGATTTTTCTGCTGCACTTTTTCTGCCGTGATTTTTCTGCCGCACTTTTTCTATCACGATTTTTCTGCCGCACTTTTCCTTTCGCGATTTTTCTGCCGCACTTTTTCTACCGTGATTTTTCTGCCGCACTTTTTTTGTCGCAGTTTTCTTGCTGCATTTTTTCTGCCGCAATTTGATCTATCAATAATACATGCCCAAATAACCTTTCACAAAATAGATATTCAATGATATTCAATAGGTTTTAATGGGAGAGCATTTCTTTCTAATTTATACTTCCATGTAACTTCCTCAAGGGGTTACCTTCTAACCAACTTAACCCACTTTCCTTCTTTTAGGTCTAACCCACTTCTAATCACTTGTCCACTTAACTTAACCACTTTGTCCACTTAACTTAACCACTTTCCACAAATAGTAAGTTCTCCACTGCTAGTTTCAACTAACTTTATTATTTAATTAATTTCTTTTGCAACCACTTTGACTTATCCATAAATAGTAAACTCATCATTTCTTGTTGCAACCACTTTATTATTTAAATAATTTCTCTTTGCAACCACTTTGAGTACCTTATTATTTAAATAATTTATCTTTACTCACAACTTCTTGTTGCAAGTAACTTTTCTATATTTAGTCAATTCATAACTTCTTTTCCTTTAAATAACTTCTTGTTGCAATCAATTTATTATTTAATTTATTTCTTGGTCAACCACTTTGACTATTGAATCTTCCCATCACAACTACTTTACCATAATTACCAAACTCACAACTTCTTGTTGCAACTAATTTATTTTTAATTATTTTCTTAATGCAACAACTATACCCATGATTAACTCCTAGTTACCATCAATTTGACTAGTACACTTCTTCTAGGA
>ML780087.1:402427-428440 GCA_009831015.1 Picea engelmannii | reverse complement strand
CATGAAACAAGTCAAGTAGTTGTAGAACTCAAGTAAATTTACCACTTTTTAGATTATTCATAATGGCCAAAAACATATTTCCAATATGTAGGAATGTTGTTGGAAGGAGGCATGAATTACTTACTAGAAACATATCACTGATTTGTAGAAATTCTGTTGGAGAGATACAAAACTTTATTGAGGTCTATTCCAACAGATATAAGAACTCATATTTGTATTTAAATCAATAACTTAAGCCTAGGATAGGTTAGAAATAAAACTAACAAGGGTTGGGATACATTTTATTTTAATTGTAATCTTGAATTTCTCAACTAATATGAGATCATATTTATTGTGTTAATTTGTTGTTGTAAATAAGGTTTCATTTTGAGGGATTCAAGGCCTTTTTTTTTACTGGGGAAATCAACAACTAGTTGGGCATGTACTTGTGTGACACATGGTCGTGTTATCCGACTGCTACCAATATAACAGTAGGTGTTCCAACGTGCCCCTCATGCGACACATAAGGCTAGTCAATGGTTTTGAACCAATGACTTCACATAATATAGTGTCTTAAGAGTACACTCCATCACTGACTATTCTACACCACATGGGCGAGGGATTCAACACCTTTCTTGCATTAGAGTAAGGGAATTCTTTGAATCAATAAAATAATGGTTGAATCCCCTCTTCCCATAGAATAGATTTATTTATTTTCATTTATATAATGGTCGTATCTTACTTTTGATATATTTTGTATGTTCCTTGTTATTTTCATGTTTTTTTGTAGCTAAATTTGTTCATGAACACATAAATTCTCTTTCTACATTTCAATGGTTGAAGAATTCATTGTGTATTCATTCAATAGCTATGGTTACTTTTTTATTCCTCTCCCATAAAACCATGCCCATGTGGTTGGATGAGGAATCAATGTGTGGGGTTGAACATCACATTGTAGAGTAGATTTACTTTCTTTTAGTCGATTAACTTTTCTTTCCATAACATGTCATTATTGTTTAATGGTTATTTGTTTTCAATAATTAAATTCAATATCTAAGATGTGAAGGTATTCAATAAAATTAAACTTGAATATCGAAGAGGGTATTTCATGCCATGGATGACTTATGCTACATAACACCTTCACACTTGCTATATTTATTTAGTCACCATGGTTTCATTAATATTCCACAACATTCATAGATTGATAAAATCACGTTTCAATAGAATTTGAATCCTTTATGGTTGCATTTCCTATGCACAACACCTCATAAGCTAATGCTTCCTTGGTTGATATTTTATGTGCAAGTTTAGGATTCAAAAACCCATATATATTTATATGACTCTTTAGCTCGACCCTTTTTGGTGATGTTTCCAGGGAGGTACTAAGACCACGAAGGGTGGAAATGACTTTGAAATTAGGGTTTCATTATGAATGAGAGAATGAACAAGAGCTCATGAGTGTTCCTCTTTATAGTGGTCATATTTCTTGAAGTTGAATTGTTTTGTAGATTTTATCTTGAAGAGACAAAGATATTCTATGCCTTAGATGACTTGTATTGCAAAACCATTATACTACATAAAATTTCTCTTATTATCATTACATTCACTATATTTATTTAATTGCATGCCTCCATGTAGGGATAAGCCAGATCATTTCATGCAAAACCATTTTGAAAAACAATGGTGTAGGGTAAGAAAAATAATTAACATGAGACTATGGAAAAAAAAGAAAAAAATAGGGAATAACCTCTCTTTCACTATTTTAGTCTTGCATTAATATTAATACCTTCATCCTTGAATGTTCAATTTGGATTTGTATGAGAGTTATCCTCATTATTTTCATCCATGCCATTCATATTATGTTCCTCTGACCAATATTGAGCATACACAATCCATTTTTTTCTTTATGGATAATCCTTCACTCCACCTCACTCCATTTCACCTTGTGTTCCTTATTGGAATCCATTGCTCTATTGCATAAATAAATTATAAGGGTTAATGAGCCTTGCATGAATTTCACTTTCCTAGTTGTGAATCAAATATCGACCTCTTAATTCAACTCATATGGTCCATTAAATGAACATATATGTAAGATGAGCATGGTAACCCATTTCTACATAATGGTTCTACATTCAATTACTGTGGAATCCCTTGTTGTTATGTTATGTTGTTAAATACTAGTTTTTTGCAGAGTCATTTGTTGCTTCCATAGTTGTTAAATTTCATCATTTGTGCTATCATAGCTTAGCCTATATGTCACAAATTAAATAATCCCATGCAAATCCTTTATTGTTTTCAAACTATTTCCATTACACTATTCATGCTTTCTCATCACATATATTGAAATCCTTCATTTAATACCCTGTGTAATGACACACCTTATCTCTTTGTCCTTAAAAGACTATTTGGTTGAAATATTGGTGAATCCTAAATCAATGTATTGATTTTCAAATTATTGTTGGTTGCATTAATCTTGGAATCATCATGATAGAGGCCAATAACTAACACTACAAAATAAGAGGAGAATGATGGAAAAGTATGTATCATTAGTGAGAGGAGGACATGGTAGTCACATCAATCACCTCAAGGTAAGCCCTTGAAAAACCTCAATATTTCAGTAATTTATGGGGTAATCAAATGAATTATGTCTACTAGAAACCTCACCTCCATAGCGATATTAATGTACAACAACTTAGGGACAAAATCCCATTCTTCCATTATCGATAGTAATAACAAGTCCTTTTGGAAACTCCCTAGAATTATGACTCCTTACCAATCCTACAACAATTCCAATAACAAGTGAGATGGTACCAACAAGTGAGTTATGTAACTCGTGACAACTTTAACCCACTACATAAATCACCTCTTACACATTTATCCTAAGAGAAATGACCTAGCATGGATTTTAATTCTTTAGCGGAGTTGTGGAACCTTATGCTAAATGATATTAAAAGGAAGTATTGCATATTGCAATATTTTCTTCACATGGGGTTAGGCATTGCATTTCTATTGATTCCATATTTTGAGGTCATATTAAGTTTCATTTGTAAATCATTATTAGATAAAACCTAATGGGGAAATGTTGAGGACTTTTTATGTAAGGAATTCAAGGAATAAATTAGAATCATCTTGACACTCCCAAACATTCCTAAAAACCACCGCCTGTACACTTCCATAGAGAATTAGGCCCAACTCTTTTTGTAGCATTTTAAATTGAGGAAATTGCTAACAACACAGTTAGGACAATTGCATTTATAGGGGTCAAACAATGAAATTTTCAGAACCTTTTTCTAGGGAATATGGTCTTAAAAGTCTAATTTTTATATGAATTGAATCACTTTATTTCAATATCATATACAAAATTTATACCTATATTAGTCACTCGTCTCAAAATTTGCATTATTACATTTTTTCATCTTGATATTTCTTATCATATTTGACATATTAATTCAAAATGTTTTTAAAACTTGTTTCTAGAGGAGATAGTTATATGAATATGATTTCACCTCACATTAGAGTAATTCCAATTCAACATAAAATAAAAGAGTTATGCCCCAAAAACGTATTAGTCAAAACTAGAAATTGTAAACAACTATGTCATCTAGAGTGTTCACAACATATTTGACATATCAACTCAAAATATTGTCAAAAACTATTTATATCAAAGAAAGGATTATGAATATACTTTCATCTCCATTATAATCACACCAATATAACATTATATGAAATAATTACGTAAAAAAAGCGACTATTGGTATAAGTTGGAAATTGTAAACAACTTTGTATGAGGAATTTTCTGGAAATATCACATCCATTTTTAAAATTGACATTTTGGACCAAACTATTGTGGTCCATCCTTTTGAATAATTTTTTGAAGATAATTTGATACAAAATGTGAATTAATATTAATTAGGAATGACTTAGTCTTCCACAACACTCCCACAATGGAGTGATTCAAAAGTCAAATTAAAGTATATTCCTAGGGAGATCTCAAATACCTTTGCTTTGAATACCTTTGTTTGTCAAACCCATCATTGCTATACAACCATTATGTAGTCTCGAGTATGTACTGGGAACAATATCTTGTCTGAAAGGTTCATCAAGTTTATTGATGGTTGTAAGAAAGATTATTGGAGACAACATTCAGAAAAGGATAACCTTGATTCTTGAAATATGGGAGTCAACAACAAATTTGGCTACTCTCTCTACAAGGACCTTTCATTTTAAAGTGTATCTCCAAAAGGACTTGGAAAATGACGAAATATTTTACAAAGAAGTTGTAGGTACCTTCTCAACAAGGGTCTTGATTTTCAGTGATATACACAAGAGAGACCAAAATCTTCTTTCCAAAGCTCGTTTGGAACAAATTAATGCTTGTTGGTTGAAGAGAATTAAGTGCTCGTGGGAAATGTTGTTTGAATGTGATTTTATAAATACTAAAAGAGGTGATTTGTTTTTAAAAATTGTTTATTTAGCTAAATAAATGGATGGCCCACACTTAATTATGGACTCAATTCTCTTATCAAAAGAGCATTTACAAGAACAATTGGATTCCTTAAAGGTTTCTTCGGCCAACGCATTTAATGAATCAATTGGATATTATGAAGAAGAAGTGGCAAGGAGGTTAATCCAATACATGAACAAAAATAAAATGAATATATTGAAGACACACTTCATCAACTGAGATTTGATCTTAAAGAGTCAAAAAAATGAATTATTTGAAACCAAGACTAAAAAAGAAATAATGGTTTCTCCTATGTAGGAGTATATTGAGAAATCGTTAAGAAAATCATTGGTTACAATAACCAAAATAGACCAACAAAAAGCTGATAATAATGTTATGCCACCTCCAACCCAACAACCTATAGAAGACACATTAACAAGTAGATAGCCTCTTCCAATATTCTATTGTGGTAAGTTAAGTAGTCATTTTATTTTTCATTCAACTCTTTTTCTTCTCAATTAGTAGCCATTCTTCTTTTCTTATTTCAATATTTGTGAAAACCAAAGGCATACCGTTGACTGTGTCTCCTTTCTGTCTTCTAGTTCTTTCTTTAATTTCATGGTTTGCGGGAGCTCAATATCAGTCCTCTTTGAAGGACAAATTCCATTTAATTTTTATGAATTTTACAGACATTGTAACATTTATAAAGACATCTATTGTTTTTTGAGGTTCCTAGAGAACTATTTGAGACATTACATTAGCGATTTATTGGACTTTAAATTTTAAGCATGAGATTTCAAATGTATGTTTATCAAAATATTTTTGTAAGTTAATTGAATGATCATTTAAATTTCAATGCCATATGTGGTACTTATATTCTTTCCTTTCGCTAAATAATTTATCCTACTTTGCTTTATACTATGATGGAAATTTCACTGTGTGAGACTACTTATTTTCTTGGTTTATAATCTTGTATTTTAGTGTGAATATTTATTTTGTAGGTGATTCCTATGGTCCTCTCTCAAGTATTCTCTACACATAAATATTTTCTTCAATAATAAGCTTGGTCCTCTCTTAGGAACCTTTTATATTCTTGTATTTAATTTAAACATAGAGGAGTGCCACCTCTTTGAAAACATAGGGGGATTTATCCTCACGATGTTATCTTAAATACCTTAAATAGTCTTTTAGATCAACAATGCATAGTGATGTGTTTAAAACTATCATCACTAGGTAAATCTGTGTACTATGTTTCATTTATAGATGACTTCTTGAGGAATACATGGATTTATTTCCCCAGGAATAAATCTAAAGTGTTTGAAAAATTTAAGGAGTTTAAGGCGCTTGTGGAAAATTAGATAGAGAAAAAAATTAAGGTGTTGAGGACAAATAATGGTGGACAATTATGTGGGAATGAATTCAAGGAGTTATATAAGAAATGAACTATAGAAAGGAATAATACTACTCCATACACACCTCAAGAGAATGGATTTGTATAAAGGATGAACATGATGCTGATGGAAAGAGCAAGGAGCATGCTTACTGTTTTCGGGTTGGGACAAGAATTCTAGGTAGAGGCAGTGGACATTGTATGTTACCTGGTAAATCAATCACCCTCATTAGCGTTGGATGAAATGAATTCACATGAGGTATGGAATGGTAAGAAACCCTCTCTGACACATCTCATGTTATTTGGATATGATGCTTATGTACACATTCCAAAGGAAAGTAATGAGTGAGTTGGATAAAAATGATGAAATTTTATCTGTATTAGCTATAAATATGGTCTGGAAGGTTATAATATTTGGAACCTAGAAAATAAGAAAGTAGTGTATAAATGAGATGTGATGTTTAGATAAATCAAATATGTTGTCACAAAAAAATTCCTACCAAGGGAGGAAGAAACAGATAAAACAGAGTTTGAATTGAAGGATAATGAATCAGACTCTACAAAAGAGCAATTATAAGAAGAAGAAGAATCTCATACTCCAATATTGAGGATATTGGTTTATGAAAGAAGGAAATGGTAAATATATACTCCACCTAATTTCCATTCAAATTTTTCTTTGTTTATTACTAATGATGATCCTAGAACTGCTAGGGAGGTAGTGGATTCAAAACATGGAAAACTCTAGTAAAATTCCATGGTTGAAGAAATGGAATCCTTGGGCAAGAATGAGGCTTGGTATCTAGTGGAGTTGTCAACTAGAAGAAATCCCATTAGCAACAAACGATTTTTCAAGAAGAATTTGAATGTAGAATGGAAAGTGGAGAAACAAAAATCTCGATTAGAAGAAAAAGGTTATTCCCAGGTAGAGGGAATTGACTTTAGTGAATTTTTTTCTCCTGTTGCCAAGTTAACTTCTATTAGATTTATTTTATCTATTACTCCTTTTTATTTTTAAGTAGAACAGATGCATGTGAAGACATGATCTGTAAAATTCCATGGATATTTCATTGGATAGTTCATCACAAGTAAAAATATAATAAAATACTAAAGTCTATACTATGAAGGTTAATTTCCTTTAGATCTCATACTCTTTGATTACTGGTTTTCATCTTAAAATCTATGAAATAGTTCAAATGAAAAAAATAGATAACATAAATAAATACACACACACCATCCAAAAATGAACACAATATGTAACTTGAGAAAACCAATATTGGAGAATACCCAACTATAAGGTGATGTCACTATGCTCTATTTTCTTCAAATGAAAGTAGAAAGAAAGAGACACTCTCTATGGAGTTTCCTTTGACACTTTGGCCTATATGACTTCTATATAATCTCTCCTCCTCTTTTATACTCACAAAATACCACTCTCAACTATTATTCTCAGCTATGGTACAAGATACAATGAAAAATAATGGAACCCCCTTTCCTACTAGTGGCCTGATATTTTACATAGTCCGATGACCATCTAGGTGTAGGGTTTTGACTTCCTTAACCCTCAATTGTGATAAGGTTTTAGACATTATATAATATTCAGGAAATTACATATGTGTCTAGCCCCATATTCAAGATAAATGGGGGACAACGTGGCATCCTCTCATACCATGGTGGTCAACACGATAGGTCAACTTGCAGGAGGCTTAACTTTTTCATATGAGCTCCAATTGATGAAAATTTTGAACCGTTGGAAAGGGATCGATGTGTATGATAGTGTCACAGGGTCATAGTTATTTAGGGGAAATTTTTGACCCCAATAAATGTCATTTGATACCTCAAAATTGTTTTAGAAGGTTCGAGATCCCAATTTTCCAAACTGGGACCTCACACTAAAATGGCCCTGGAAGTTGATTCCTCTAATTTTTTTTCTAGTGTGAAATCATTGAGATAGATTAAAAATAATATAATGATATAATGTAGATCATATATCCCCATTTAGGGAGGATTTTGGTCCACAAAATCTTTACTAAATGAGGCGAGGGAATGTTTCCTCTACCTTCTCCTTGGAGTACCACTTTACTTTGCTTGGAAGTTGTCCTTTCAACCCAATATGCCAAGGGTCATGTTTCCCTTGTCTTGTATTTCTAGACCTCTTCTAAAAATATGTATCCTCTGCCAAATTTACCTAAGCATATGGTTCTAAGTATTCTATGGAAGGTATGAATTACTCATCCTCTTGATCCAACATGGAAGGCTCATAGAGTTTGAGATTCTCCACATTAAATACTGAGTAAATGTGCTTGTATGGGGCTAGACTGAGTCTATAGGAATTACATACCACCTTCTCTCATATATCTAAAGGTCCATACTATATAGCCTTGATATTCTTACCATGACCTTGCAATATTTCCTTGTTCATTTTTAACCAGACTCTGTGTCCCACTTTGAATGACTTCTCAGATATGTGTTGATCATGTCTGGCCTTGTATTTTTCATATGAATTATTTAGTATCTTCTGTAATTACAAATGGATCTACCTAATATTCTAAAAAAAAAATTGTGCTCGCAATGCATCTCCTATGAGCTCCTCCCTCAATCCTCCTTGCTATCCATATACAAAATCTAAGGGTGAAGGTGGAAAATATCCAAAGAAAGATTTAAAAGGTGACTTACCAGTAGAAGTTTAGACCTCTCTATTATAATATTGTTGTATGCAGATCATATTTTGACCCAAGGTATTCATATACTTCTAATTGTAACCCCTCAAAAGATGCACCAAAGTCATGTTGAAGACTTTTGTTTTCTCATCTGTCTATGGATGGAATGTTGTAGACCTCTTCAATTTAGTGTCCATATTCTCCCAGAATGTAGTCCAAAATGTATTAACAATTATGGTATCCCTATATAATATGATTCTCCTTGGTATCCCAAAGGGCGCCCAAACCTGCTCAAAGAATATGTTTTCAACTTCCCGTCTTTTGATGGTGTTTTTACAAGGCATGAGAATGAAAATCTTGCTGAACCTATCAACTATGATAAATATATATTCATGTCCCTTCTTGGTTGTTGGTAAACCTACCACAAAATCCATGGAAATTATTTCCCAAGGTCGAGTGGGTATAGGTAAGGGATGGTATAGACCTTGATTCCTATTACTAGGCTTTCTAGTAAAACAAAGTATACATTTGCTAATATACCATGCTACATATTCTTGCATTCTGGGCTAGTACACATACTTTTGTAATTTTGCATCTATCTTCCCAACACTAAAATGTCATGTAAACTTGGAGGTGTTAGCCTCATTGATAAGATATATTCGTTCATCTTTAGGGACACAAATATTTTCAATATTGTAGAGTAAACCATTCTAGAAATGATAGTCATCCTTTCTATCACCTTATTCTATATGAATTTGGCTCTGTAGCTACTGAAACACCTCCTTTAAGTCCTCATATTCTGTGTATTCCTCTCTGTATGCATCATGGGTAAAAGGATCCATGTGAATCAAAGTTCCCAAATCTATAATATTTTATGTGGGTGGCCTTTAAATCATGTTTTCTAACCTATTTGTGCCCTTCCTATACTTCATGACTAGATGAAATTGCTATATAAACCCCATCCACTTGTAATGTTTGGTTTGTTGTAGCTTACTTTGGGCCTACAAATACCTATAGTGGCTGGTGATCTATGTGGATGATGGTCTCCTTGCCCATCAGATAGTGTTTCAACTTCTTGATAACTTGAACTAGGGAATAGAGTTCCTTGTCATAGGTATGGTAGTTGAGAAATTCCCCATGAAATATTTTAGAATGATATCATATAGTCTTGCCTCGTTGCATTAAAACTACTTCCATGACACACCCACTTGCATCTGTCTCCACTTTGAAAGGATTTTTCAAGTTTGGTAATGCGAGAACTGGTGCCTGAATGCTATTTCATTTTAGCTCATCAAAGGACTTCTGCTAATTCTTCCCCCACTAGAAAATATTACCACTTTTCTTATGGTGTGGAGTGGTGAAGCTACCACTGAAAATAACGCTATGAATTTTTGCAATTACTATGATTCCCCAACAAAACTCCTAAATTCAATGACATTTGTAGGAACTGGTCATTCCATGATGACCTCCATATTTGAGGGATCTATCTTGAGCTCCCCTCCATCGATCACACATCCTAAATACACCAAATAATTCTGAGAAAACTCACATTTATTGAGGTTATCCAACAATTGGTGCTTCTTTAGAGTCTCTAACAACTACAAGAGATGTGAGATGTGATCCTTCTAGGTATCACTATAAACCAATATATCATTCAAATAGACTATAACAAATGAATCTAGATATGGGAACAATACATCATTCATTAGTCTGATAAACATAGTTGGTGAATTGCATAATACAAATGGCATGACCAACCATTCATACAAACCTTTCCTTGTCTAGAAGGATGTTTTCCAGGTGTCTTCATCCTCGACACATACTTGGTGATATCTTGATTTGAGATCCAACTATATGACACCACATGTATTCCAACATAAGATGAACACCTTCAATAACCACTCACACAACCAATTCAAAGATCAACACACTAATGTTTTTGCATGGAAAAATCCTTGTGGGGAAACATCCACAACCCCATCCAACATGGCCAGTTGAGGCAATTTATTAATGAAAAAGAAAAATATTACAAGAGAGCTTCTCACAATAAATCATCAACAAATGACCCTCCATGCTCTTTAAATAGAGATCATAGACCAATCGAGTGTTAATCCACAGATCAATGTAGCCATTAAGAATGAGGAGAATATGAGTTATAAGATCACTTTATGTCAAGAACATATTGTGACTATCATATTACAAGTGCATACTAAATAAAAACACTAAGAAACAAACTTTAACACTAGGACACATTAGAACAAGTTTATCTTAACTAAATCCTAAGTGTCTAAATATCCTGACAACCCCCCTAAAAAACAACTTGGGATAGGATTGAAGGATTTACAAAGGTGACACAATAGGATAAGGAAAGATGCATTAGAGCCTATCCTCCCTTAATTACAGCTTCTTGAACTCCTTACATAGATCTAAGTTTGGAAAAATTCTCTTCTATACGAGAATTTGTGTAACATCCCTAGTTTTAATCCCCACAAATTATATTTTAACTGAAAAAATGTGAATTAGGTTGTTGAGTCGATGTGTTGTGGAAAAGAGCATGCATATATTTAACGTGGTCGAGGGCCTAATTGTATATGATGTACATTGACATAATTAATGAAATTAATAATTGATGGTTGTGATATGAGAGGGATGAAAATGATGGGGGTATATGATTCCACGAGAGAGAGGGGTCCAAGGGGGAAATATACATGTATATTAGTTTAACCCACATTCCTGAAATTATTATCATTGTGTAAACCTTTTATTTTGTTGTTGAGTGTTCCCAAAGTGTTAGGGACCTAACCTCCCTAACCCCTCACGTAGGTAGAATAATATAATTCCATGTAATAAAGGCCAATATTAATAAGGCCTAACAATAAGGAAGAATAAGTCAAATGTAATAAGACCTAATAGAATCTTTCACTTCTAGAAGGATCGTCCTCTAGATTGTTCTTTTGGATAGATAGATTTAGTATAAATAGGAGTAGAGGGTATGAAAAATGTTGTCTTGGCGATTATTGTAATAGAGCTCTTCTCTGCTGGAGGTTGCCCCCTTGAAGAGGCAAGTGATCATTGCTATCATTAATCAAGGTGATATTTCTGGTGTTATTATGGTATTATGTTGGTATTGTTTTGGTTATATCATTGTTTTTCTGCCATTTCTAGCTAAAATATTTATGTTCTCCATACAATTTTTTATCTCGAATACTACAAGTGGTATCAGAGAACTTTACTTGAAAGAAAAATGTGGGTTAATTTTTTCTAGGGTAGAGACATATTCTAGTGTCTTAAAGATACAAATATTTGTCATTCATCTCATAAATCCATAGTCAGGGAAGTATACATGTAGGAACTACAACTGGTTTTTAAGAGCACATCTGTTGGCCACCCTTGTAACCCTTGTTGGTACCCCTTCGAGTGGTAGTGCATCAGACAACACCTGTATACAGATCGACCTAGATATCTTGAATCCCTCCATAGATAAACCTATCAGCCTCCTGACTGCTATAGTTCCATCGAGAATAACACTCAGGAATGTACTCTCTAGTACCTCAATAGTTATGTAGTATGGCTAAGGTCATAGTTTAGCCTCCTTAGTTGGTTCCCTGAGATATTGGGCCGAGTACTATTCTTGGATGTCACATGTATATCAGAGAGATATAGCACAGGGAAAACCCTTTTCTACAGAAACCATGAATACCTTAACCGTTGGGATGAAAGAAAAAACAGAAACTACAAGATCTATTGCTGTGCGACTGTGCCTTCTACATCCTGGTTGTGAAATTACTACACATTTCTTTCTGTTAATCATTTGGGCATTTCGTCACTACAGTACTATTTAGGCCATAGTATAACTGCATAGGAGTTAAAAAAAAGAGAGTATGGTGGTCCCGCTGACACACTGGGTTCCTCTCTTCTCCTCGATTGTAGTGATACCAATCATTTTTAACACAATTTTTTTTTTTTGGACCCGACCCGTCTTCGACACCCTTATTTGGCCCCTATCCCATTGGATCCCCCTTTTCGTACTAATCATAGTGGTACCTATAATTTTACACCCTTCTTCTCAGTGGTTCCACCCACCCCTCCAGACCCATTTTGTTTCCCCTGTACCATTTTCCATCCCATTTTTCGAAATGGCCACCACACGAGCCCAAGAACTCAATACCTTGATTGCTGACAACCACCAGAACAAGGAAGACATCAAGAATATCAATGAAAACCTTATCTCAATCAATTAAAATATTCATACCCTCCAACACCAATGTTCCCACATCAAATACCTCAAATACCTCAAATCCACCTTTGAACACTTCATGGGTCGTTCCCATAACCCTTCCTTTTCTGAACAACCATCTTATTAGGATTACCATGAATCTTCCCATTACCAAGGTCCTCATACTACCCACTTTTATTGAGACCTCCGCCCTCCCAAAATTGAGGTGAACAAATTTGATGTATCATATCCCACATGATGGGTCACCCAAATGGAGCATTATTTGTATGTGCATGGCATTATTGATGATTTAGCCAAGCTTCATTATGGTGTCCTACATTTGGATCCAAAATGATGACAACAGTGGCAATGGAAAAAAAATGCATGCCAAGGGTATGTTGCTTGTACATAGTTTGTGGGAGAACTTTATGACCACTTTGACTCTAACACCTATCATTTAGGTCATTTGACCAAGTTAAAGCAATCTGGGATAGTGAAATTCTTTATTGCCACATTTGAGTACTTGGATTTTAGAATGGAGTGCATGTCATATGATTTCTTTAGGGAATGATTTATTAGTGGCCTCAAATATGAAATTCGTGCCCATGTTCTCATGGCACACCCCTAGACTTGGTTGGAAGCTACTCAATGAGCCAAGGAAGAACAACATATTGTATCCTCCCAGATTTTCAAACCCTCCTTTCCTCCTTGCCCTAAAACCACCAATTATTCCCCTCCTGAAACTCCCCTCAAGATACAAAAATTAACCACAGATGAAATGGTTGAACGTCAACTCCAGGGTCCTCATTATAATTGTGATGACAAATATTTCCCAGGCATAAGTGTAAGGAAAAAAATATTTTTATGGCTGTAACTGAGGATATTTCTGAAGAATATGTTGTTGTTCTTCTTGTGGAGGAACTACCATCTCCATTTGATCTGACCCCACACTCTGATCCACTAGACGTTGACCCGATGATTTCACTTAATTCCCTCACCGACTTCTCTTCTCCCTAGACTCTCAAATTAATTGGTTACATAAAAAATAGGAAAGTCATCATCCATGTGGACAGTGGTAGCACCTATAATTTTATTCATCGCAACATTTCCCAATAATTCAATTGTTACATCCATGCCATCAATAATTTTCAAATAATGATTTCCAATGGTGGTTCCATGAAATGTGGGGGACGATGTGAAAATGTATGACTCCAAATTAGTCAGTATAAGTTGAATTCCCCTATGTTTTCTATAGACATTGGTGGTTGTGACATTTTTCTTGGTGTCTAATGGTTATGCACTCTAGGCCCCATTCTCATGGATTTTAAGGAGTTAACCATGCAATTCCAATAGGAGGGACAACAGCATAAGTTCCAAGGAATCACAACAAGATCCCTTGAGATCATTAGTTCCCATTGCATAGAAAATCTCCTCAAAAAAGGTCATTCGGGTATTATAACTCAACTCCACTCCATTCATGTTATTGAGACACCTTCTGTGCATCCTGACCTCCAATCTATCCTCTCCTGCCACCAAGTTATTTTTACCACTCCCAAAGAACTTCTCCCTTTCTGTGGAGTCCATGATCATTCCATCCCTCTCATCCAGAGAATACTTCCTCCCAATGTTCGGCCTTATCATCATCCCTTTTCCTAGAAGAATGAAATTGAGAAAAAATTTCATGAATTTCTAGAAGTAGGTGTTATTCGTCCTAGTACTAGCCCCTATTCTTCCTCTATGGTCATGGTACTCAATAAATAAGGTACTGGGCACATGTGTTTTGATTTCCGTACCCTCAACAAACTCACAATCAGAGAAAAAATCCTCATTCCTGTCATTGATGACATCTTGGATGAATTGAGTGGTTCTCAATACTTTACCAAACTGGATATACACTCTGGATACCACCATATCTATATGAAATAAGAAGACATTCCCAAGACTGCATTTAGAACTCATGAGGATCACTATGAATTCTTGGTAATTCCCTTTGGCTTGTGTAATGATCCCTCCACTTTCTAAAGTCTTATGAATCATGTCTTCCACCCTTTTCTCCATCATTTTGTCTTAGTTTTCTTTGATAATATTCTCATCTATAGTAAAAATTGGCCATCCCATATCTCCCATGTGAACCAAGTTCTCCATCTACTCTCTAAGCACCAAATTTTACTCAAACAATCTAAATGTGCCTTTGGTGCCTCAGAAGTGGAATACCTAGGTCATATTGTTAGGAAGGATGGTGTCCGAGTGGATCCTAAGAAAATTGAATCTATGCAGGATTGACCTCGCCCTAAAAATCTTAAGATCTTGTGTGGTTTTGTAGGTTTAATGGGCTATTATAGGAATTTTGTTTGGATTTATGGAAATATTGCAGCGCCTCTCACTTCTCTCCTTAAAAGGAATTATTTCACTTGGACTTCAGTTGCAGATCATGCCTTCCAATCCTTGAAAGATGATATGTGCTCGAAACCTATCCTAAAACTTCCATACTTCACAAAGGAATTCATACTGGAATGTGATGCTTCCAGGAAAGGAATTGGGGTTGTCCTCATGCAAGATGGCAGGCCTTTGACCTTCACTAGTAAAAACATTTCAGAGCGACATTTGGGCCAATCCATTTATGAAAAGGAAATATTATCTATTCTACTTGTTGTGGATTTTTGGTGTCCTTATTTATTGCGTCAGTGCTTCCAAATTAGAACTGATCATTAGAGTCTCAAGTATTTCCTGGAACACCGAAATTCATCACCGACGCAACAAAACTAGGTGACCAAGCTATTTGGCTATGATTATGAGATCATTTACAAGAAGGGAAAGGAAAATGTAGTGGTCGATTCTCTTTCCCAAGAATATGAAGAAGACGAGTCCCTTTTCTCCCTCTCCTTCATTGTACCAGATTGACTCCAAGTTGTTTGTCAAGAATGGCTACAAGACCCAAAATTTCAAGCATGCTCCACCAATTGCAACACAATTCTTCAGTTTCTCTAGGTTACTCTTGGAAAAATGAACATATTTTCTACAAAGGCTATTTGTGTTTATGCAAGAAATCAAAACTTAAATCCATAGTGCTTTCTGAAATTCATTCCTCACCCACAACCGAGCATTCAGGGTTTACCAAAACCTATGAACGCATCAAAAGTTATTTTTTATGGGATGGTATAAAACATGACGTCCACAACTTTTGTGGATGAATGTGAGGTCTTTCAACACAACAAGGGAGACAATGTCAAAGCTCTGATAAAACCAACCGCTTATGATTCACCCTACTATTTGGAGAGATATTTATATGGATTTCATTGTCGTCTTACCTAAATTGGGAAATAAGTCAGTCATCACGGTGGTTGTAGATCGCCTCTCCAAATATGATCATTTTTTTTCTCTTCAACACCCATTCACCGCCTCCACAGTGGCTCAAATATTCATGGATAATATCTTCAAGATTCATGGCATGCCTAATTCTACTGTCTCTGAAAGTGATCCCACTTTCACCAACAATTTTTGGCAAGGATTATTCAAGCTACAAGGCACCCAATTGCATCTCAGCACCACATATCACCCCTAGATGGATGGCCAGATTGAAGTTGTCAACAAGTATTTGGAAACATATTTGAGGTGTTTTTCATCTTAGAGGAAAAATGAATGGGATTAATGGTTACCCCTAGCTGAATGGTGGTACAACACATATTACCATACAACTGCTCGCATGAATCCTTTTGAAGTAGTCTATGGCCAAAACCCCCATCATTTTTCTCATATATGCCAGGGGTCTCAAAGGTTCAGGAGGTTGAAAAAAATTTACAGTCCAAGAGGCTTTTCTTCATGCCCTCAAAGGAAATTTGGTCATGGCTTAGAATCACATGAAGAAACAAGCAGATCAAGGTCATTCCAAATGATAATTTGTTGAAGGGGACCAGGTGTTTCTTCAACTAAAACTTTATAAGAAGACTTCACTCAAAGCTAAACACTGTCAGAAACTTTCTCACAAATTTTATGGTCCTTATATAGTGCTCAAGCGTCTGGGATCAGTGATTGGAACTAAGTGCCAAACTCAAAATAGTCTCCATCCTGTTTTTCATGTTTCCTGCTTAAAGAAGGTGATTGGAACTAAGTTCCAAACTCAAAATAGTCTCCTTTATTTGGATAAAGAAGGTTCCATCTGGTTGCAGCCACAAGCCATCTTGGCCCAATGAGAGAGTCATCTCCATTAGCGCATCGTCAAGGAAATGTCAGTCCAATGGAAAAATACAAGTCCAGAAGATGCCAGCTGGCAGTTGACCACCATTATACAGTATTTTGCTCATATTAATCCTTGAGGACAAGGATATTCTTCAAGGGGGACGGCATGTTAGGGATTGATCGAGGTGGACATTGGTGGCCACCCACCTATTCCAACTGACTCCTCTTGTTCGTTTTTTGTTCAACACGTTCTTGTGTAATTCTTTGTAATTGTGGGTTCTACACTTCTGGAGATTTTTGAAGCCATACACATATTCAAGGTGGATATTGGTGGCCTCTCACCTAATCCAACTAGATTATTTTGTATGTTTTCATGTCAACACATATTGTTGTACTTCCAGGGCCATTTTGGAGCCCTAAACAATGTTTTTTTTTGGCTTTCCACAGTAACAATGTAGATAAAGTTAGAGTTTGATGGTGTAATGTGTATTTCTCTAAAATACCTTTCCAACAGGCTATCACACGCCTAAAACAGAGGTCGTATGCAAAATTTACGACACCAGGAAGTTGAGGTACCAACTTACCCATAGGGGCCCACATGACTTTTGGTGTTTCATCTCCTAGGGTTAGGTTTTTCGATGTCTAGGGTTTTGGAATTCATGACTACTATAAAAAATGCCTCTAGAGCCTCATTGTAATCATTCTTCTCAGACATATGCATGTAGCAGTCACATCTCTTCTCAAAGATAGCTACCTCCATTCAAGCAAGTGTTTCAGCGTTGTCTTTTTACAGTTTCAGCCTATTTCATTTATTTAATAGAAGATATTGTTCACTGGATATCTATGTTATTCTTCATATCTTTGTGTTTATTGTATCCAGTCTGTTAATCAGTTCGTTCCTCTCCTAAATCTGGATCAATGGTATTAGAGCAGTCTACTCTTCATTTATTTTTCTTCGTGCATATCCCCAACAATATCTGGGTACAAGAAGTTGGGACTCGAACCAATCGATCCGTTTCAAGATCGGGAATGCCAAGCTCGACAAAAAAACATGGGGGAAAAAAATAAATATGATGGAGCATGAGATCCTATTAAACATTTTCTCGATGAATCCCTTGTTCAACAAAGGAACAAAATGATGGACAATTTTGCGCAGATCCTTCGACAAGTGCCCACAGGAGAAGCATCTTCATCAAGTAGCCATGAAACCCCCTTCAAGGTACATGTAAATTTTGATATTCCATTATTTGAAGGACTGATAAATGTAGATGTGTAGATAAATGGTTGAATCTTCTCGAAGGGCATTTTTTGGTCCATGATTTTTCTAATAGGGAAAAGATTACTTTTTCACTCCTTAAGGTCGCCCCCCATGTTAAGGAATGGTGGGATACTTACTCTGAGCAATGGGCTGTAGAGGAATATGAAATATTTATGGTGGACCCTAAATGGGATTCCTTCTAGGACTCCATTAAAGAATAATACTACCATGTTGGAAGCTACGAGGACCAATACACCAGATGGACCACCCTACGTCAAGAAAAGGACCAGAGAATACCATATTTCACCAATATTTTCCATACCCTACGAACCAAATTGGGTATCAAAGAATCTGAATTTCATCTAGTGCTCAAATACCATGGATGTTTGCATAGATACATTCAAAAAAAAAATGGCATTTTTGTACATCGCCTAATTGGGCACGGCTTATAGATATGCTTTCAAGATCGAGCATAAATTTAAGGAGATGAGGCGAGAGTTTGGGTCTCCAAACTCCTCACAGTCGAAGCAGGGAAAAGGTGGCCCCAACCCACACAGCAAGGGACCAATCCGAGATGTCCACTCTTATTACAAATAGTCCAAGCCACAAAACAAGAAGTGAAATAAGAAGACGAAGAAGGACACATGAAAATGGTGTGAGTACTATAAAATCCCTTGGCACAACACTAAAGAATGATGCTCCAAGTAGTCACTCATGACCGAGCTCAAGGCTTTCGAGTCAGAGGTCGATTTTGATTCCAAATAAAATCATGAAGGAGGGAAGCATATTATTGATGCTGAACCCAGTGCCACTGTCACTACCACCAATGTCCAGCCAAGCAAACCAGACGAACCAGAGGAAGGGGAATGCCTCTTTCACTCACAGATGTGGGTAAAGGGGGTTCCGCTTCATTTAATTGTCGATAGCGGCAATCAGAAGGACCCGATTTCAACAGAGGTCATCAAGAAACTATACCTACCAATGACATCGCACCCACAACCCTACACCATTAGCTAGCTTCGCCAAGGAAGAGATTTCTGTGTCAGCCAACAATGTCGTCTACCCTATGACATCAAGACTTTCAAAGATGAGGTATTGTGTGATATTTCTCCACTTGGAGTTTTTGATGTTATTTTAGGAAAACCATATTTTTGGAAGCGTCATGTTGTGTATGAGTCTATACCCCACAATATTATTATTACTTTGGGTAGACAATTGTACAGGATACCAGAGGTAGCGTCGCCTACTGCTATTTATTTAATCTCTGTTAAGCAATGCAGTAAGTTCATTTCACAGACTAAGAAGTTTGTCTTCTTTGTGAAATGTGCTCACAGTAAGAAAAAGGTCACCTCGACATTCATGGCCTCTACACAAAGCCTCTCTTTGCAACAAAATAAATTGGACAATATCATGGAAGAATACAGAGAAATCTTCTCCTCACCCACCGGGGTACCGATGCACTACCAAGTCAAGCATCCAATTGATCTGACCCCCAATGCACCTCTACCTAATGGACTAGTCTATCATTGCTCTCTGATGGAAAATGAAAATATCAACCATCATATCCAAGAGATTCTTCAAAAATGGAACATCAGACCTAGCTCCTCCCCTTCCGAAAGCTCGATTGTACTGGTGCAGAAGAAGGAAGGGAATTGACGAATCTACATTGATTGCATAGCCTTAAACAAAATCACAGTCACGAATCGGTACCCAATTCCAAAGATTGATGACCTTCTTGACCAACTCAATGGGGGAAAGTTCTTCAACAAGAATGACCTAAAGTATGGCTACCACGAGGATCCCATAGAACCAACTAATGTATGGAAGACAATCTTCAAATCTAAAGAAGGTATCTTCGAATGGTTGGTCATGCCCTTTGGCTTAAAAAATGCACCAACCACTTTCATGAGGTTGATGGATGATGTATGGAGACCCTTCACAAACTCCTTTGTGGTGGTATATTTGGATGAAATTATCATCGTCAACAGAATTTGGCAGGAGCACATGCAACATATTTAGCAGGTTTTGAGCACTCTGGGGCAGTACAAGCTATATGCCAACTTGGAAAAATGATCTTTTGGCATGAACATGGTCCAATACTTGGGCCACATTGTTGATGAGCACGGGGTACATGTTTATCTAGCTAATATCCAAGTCATTCATGACTGACTATCCCCGACCACACTAACCAAGCTTCGAAGCTTCTTGGGACTAGCCAACTTCTACGGATGGTTTGTGTTGGGATTCTCCCATATTGCATGGGCCCTCAACTAGGTGACCAAGGGAGGTGGAAGGGGAAATTTCATGAGGGGGAAGATCAACAATGAGCATTCAATGATCTGAAGAATTTCTTGTGCTCAAATCCAGTACTCTCCTTTCCTGATCTGCAACAACCATTCGATATTGAGACTGATGCATATGACTATGTTGTAGGTGTAGTGCTCACTCAACATGGCCATCCAGTGGCATACCATAGTGAGACACTCTCAAATACTATCCATAAATACCCAACCTGTTATCACCCCATAAATTATGGGAATCAATTGAGGACTTGGATATTATCTGTATCTAGTGTTTTTATTGGCAAATGATTTTTTCATTCTGCAAATAATTTGAAGAAAAAGAAAAAGAAAAAGAAAAAGAAAAGAAAAAGAAAAAGAAAAAGAAAAAGAAAAGAAAAGAAAGAAAAATAGTAAAAGAAAAGAGGGCATAAAAGAATTGAAAAGAAAAAGCCCCATGCAATAATAGTAACTTGGCCATACCTTTCAAGCATGGCCAAGTTCTTTTAAATTTTAGTGTTGATAGGTTAGTGAATAAGTCTGACCAGACTGTCTAATCCTGGTCAGATAGCCCTTAGGTAGATTAGTGAATAAATCTGACCAGACTGTCTAATCCTGCTCAGATAGCCCTTAGATAGAGTAATTTATTAACCCAACAGTTTAATCTGGGTTAATTGTCCTAGGAAAATACGTTAGCATGTAGGTTAGTTGCTTCATTTTCTTCACTACCCATGAAACCAAATTGATGATATGATACACCATGTCTCCATTGCCTAATAATAACTTAGATGATGTCCCCTTGGTGGTGTCTATGTGAAAAGATTGGAAAAACCTATAAAGGGCACTTACCCTAAGTTTTCCCGACACATCCTTTTTCCGCTCATGATTTAAATTTCCTACACTTATCAGTGGTCCATATCGTGGCCCTCAGATATATGACGCACAGAGCATTCCGGACCCCCCCTAGTGTTCTTCTTTTAACCAAGGGTGGGGGGGAAGGGGGGTCCAGAATCGGTAATAATAATCGCGCAGATCTGGACGGTCCAAGAACAAGCGTGTTGATCCACGACCCAAATTGGATTCCAGACCCCCCCGTCCATTTTGCCTTTAATGGAGGGAGGGGGTCTGGAATGAGTAATAAATGACGCGCTAAGATCTGCGGCCAGGAAACTGGCGTGTAGATCAACGGTTTACAATAGATTTTGGATCCCCCTTTGTGTTCTTCTTTTAACCAAAAGGGGGGGTCCGAAATGGATATTCCCTCCGGTGGGCCCCTTGTCATAGGTGGCACGAATCTGTTGGTCCTGAAGTCTTTCACCATATGTCATCTGACAGCCTCCATCACTCAGGGACGTCATCCTCCACTGATGCCACTTGCTCCGCTTGTTGCCGAAATGTGTCCCATCCCATAACTGCTGTCAGTCCCTGCTGTCAGTCCATCACCCCTTTCACTCATGAACAACCCCTTATTGTGACTTTTATCACCAATCCCTGGCCGCCACGTCACCCGTTTGTATGTTTTAGTCACCGTCACCTGCCACATCACCCTCAAGTGGCTCGTTGTCCATTTATTACAAGATAACATACCCGTTATCCTGCTGACCTATCTCTCGTGTCCCACCGACCCCAATTTTGAATAATACTACCGTTATTCCCCTTTCATTCATTATTCATCCATCGCGCCAGAAAACAAACCTCTTATTCCTCCATTGTTTCCCCGTCGCCTTCATCCAAAGTCAGTCGACCCCACTAACATATTGTTTATTGTAGGTACTATTGCAGAGATGGCGCCAAAGCCAAGGCTAGTGGAAGGAGAAGAGAATCCTTTTCTTCCTCCTCCTGTTGACCTGGACAAAATTCTGTTGGTGGATAAAGACAGGTTGATCGCAGATACCATTTACAACTTCGATTTTTTAGACCTCCAGTCATGGCTCCGGGAAGTTTTCTTGGATCAGAGCGATGAGATTGGACTCTGGGAATCCAATTTTCCCCTGTACCTTTTTCCCTAGATAGAACACTTTCACGAATTCGCCCTCAAATTCCAAGCTCATTATATTCCCAACCAGAGGGCCATCGTTTCATCATCTGGAGACGTCCTCTTCTTCATCACTCCCGAAGACATTGATCAAATGATGCAAATCCCCCATGCTGAGTCTTCTTCCCTGTTCAACCTAGAAATCCTTACAGAGCTGTATCAAAAGATGACCTTTCCCCAGAGAACTCAAATATTCGATCTTTTCCTTTCCACCTCCGCTCCACTCCCTTCCACAAATCTCCCTTACCCTTCGTCCATGTTCTCCACCAAGGGAAATCAGATTATTTCCTCCCTCTGTGCTCTGTTAGGGTACTATTCCGACCAGTGGGTAGATGAGCCCATCCTGGGTTTTCTATCCATTTTCTCCAATGATGAAAAACCTACAACACAGTTTGATTTCAGTACCTTCTTGGCTGACAATATTCACGAGCAGTTCGTGAACTTTGGCATGGAGGGCATGTTTAGATATTCATCCATATTGGCCTATATGTTTGTTTTTTATCAAGCCGATAAATTCAGTTTTTCTATGCAGAAAATGGATGCAGATGGAAGGCCACAACCAGTCACAACATGGACATCTTTATTGAAACGTAACTCTACTGAATACAACTTCAAAGCATTCATTGATCAGTTTTACCACCCGGTGGTAAGAATGTTGAGTGGCAGGCTTGAGCCATGAATAAATGATGAAGTCCAGAGAATTCTGCATCTCTCGGAAAACGCAAAGATAGGAGACTGGTACTTGTATCAGAATCATACCGAGATCAGAGTTTTCGGGTGCGAATTGGCACCGTAGAAACTATCTCAATATGTGCCGGTAAGAATCTTTGCGTTAGAATATATTAGGCAGATAATGAATTCAGATGACATTCATTTTGTTTCCCTGAAGAAGAAGCAGCAATTGAGAATCAAGGGGTAGATTGGTTCTTTCATCTGCAATAGTCGAGGCGCCGTGGAAGAAGCGGATAGAATGTTGAAGGAGATGAAATTATTTACGAGTTTCACATGGCACTATGATCCATATGGGATCATTTCAGAAATGCGGGTGAAAAATAAAAATATCCCGTATGCTCATGAGTCCAAGCCAGAGATCGAAAAATTTGCAAATCAGACAGTGTGGGTGCCTGACACTTTGGTTGAGGTGGAACAATAGGTTGAAGTGGAGCAGCAGGTTCCACCAACAACTGTGCAACAAACTACCATGCCACAGGTCGCTAAGGAGAAGAGGCCTCGACACGAGTCATCTCCACCTGTAACGGAGGTATCATCAGAAGAGTTCCAAATGCACACCAAGAGGCCAAAGATAGTTGCAACGTCTAGTACGACAGTAGAATAAGAGGCCCCGCCCACCACAGTAACTACCATAGTAATCAAGCCGGTCATTCCACCGTTTGGTTCGAGTCTTTATCAGGGAATCACCCCAACAGTACCGAAGAAATCCAGAGACTCTCCCCTGAATGATCAGCCAGGCAAGACGGAGCCTAAATTGGGCATCTTCGAGAAATATGAGATGATCAAGAAGAAGAATCAAACCCTTACTAGCATTACTTATGCCCAGTTTCGGAAACAAATGTTGACTGCGCAGCATAGATTGTTGTCTGCATTCGACACAGAGAAGGGAAGGATGCACATGGCCTACCTCCAAGCGCAGGTACCGGATCCCAAAGTGATCTCAGACTACAAGAGGGCCACCTTTGAATTCCAGGCGAAGGATGTACATCCAGTAGATCAGATGGATCTATAGAAACAAACAGGGGAGATGGTTTTCTACACATTGGCACATGCTTCAGCTTCTACAACAAAATTTTCGGTATCATTGAACAATGCTCAAACACAGCTCAAGTTGGAGAAGATATCTTCTTTTGCGAAGGAAAATCGAATCAAAACTTTGGAGGAGCTGGTCCTCAAGATCGGCTACGATCCTTCGAATGTCAAAGCTGCAGAGGAGATGATAAAGAAAAAGAATGCAGACATCACTTCCTTGAGGAAACAGTTGAAACTCCCACCCACAAAAGACTCACAGGCTAAGGAGATAGCAGAGAAGGAAGGCGAGAAGGACGAAATTCTCAAGCTGCTCATGGAGCATAACGCCCAGCTCAAAGAAATGGAAGCAGAAATGGAGAAACTGCTAAGGGAGAAAGAACAAATGAAGTCTATGGAGGCCATCCCATTGACTGCTATCCCAATCTCAGGGACAAGCACAACAACAGTAACAACAATTCCATCTGCAACACCAGTGACACCACTGGAAGGGACAACTGATCTCACCAAATCAATGGAGAAAATGAACCTGCAAGAGATAGAAATCAGCAGGCTTAAGAAAGAAGTTGAGAACCTCCAGGAACTCAAAACTTCTTTCCAAACCAGTCTCTCTAAAGAGAAACAAGTAACTGAGCAGCTAAAGAAGGAACTACAGTAGCTCCAAAACAAAACCATGGCAGGGAAAACTTTGGCTGAGGTCAAAGAGAATGTATGGACATATATCACAAAGTCCATGAATGAAATCTGGCCCATGATCCAAATCATGTTCGAACAGAATGAGTTGGTTCAGAGGAGTAAACAGACTATTGAGAAAATCAGAGTGGAATTGGGAGATAGACCAACTCAGGCAAATGATATAATCAGATTCCTCAATTCCAAGACCAGAGAAGAGTTAGAAGAGTTGAAGATAGAGGACAGAACAAAAACCATCCTTGATGTCAAAAGAGTTTTGACCAAGAGAGGATTGATGCTTCAACTAGAAGAAAAAGTTCAGACCATGGACCTGGGGGTACAAAAGTTTTTCAGTAAGATTGATGCTCTCCAAAAGAAAGGTCTACCTGGTCTGAAGGTCATTAATGACAAACTAATGACACTCCAGGATTACAAGAAGAGATTAGCTGAGGTGTCTAAGGACAGTTCAAAGTTCAGTGGCGTACAAGGGAGCATCACTGGCAAAGAATTCCTAGACGCCCTTCAATTTCACATCAGCATCCAGCACGAGATTCGATACATATTCCTCACCAAGCCCACATTCGCCAAACATACAGAAATGGACGAAGTGTATCGGAGACTGCTCAAAGTCACGATGCCTAGTCACATCAGAAGGGAGGAACTCTGTGATCTGCTCGATTAGCAGATAAGCTGTCCCGATCCAGTAAGAAGAGGTTGTGCAGGAACCTCGCCAACGGCCTACACCAGAATTTTCGCGTGCAGTTGCACCAAGTCACCAAGCAGTTTTGATCAGTTAAATTAGTTAGACTAAAAATAGAATGAGCACGTCCTGATCAGTTATGACAGGAACATTTGTATTTTGAATTATAAATACTTCACTTTTCGAGGTATTGAGGGTTGTTGATCTTTACACCCTGACGCTATCAGACTGTAACTATTTTTGAAGAGATCTGCCATTAATAAAGAGGAAGCACTTTTACAGGATTCTTGCGTGTATTCACTAGTGACGTTTTTCTCTTAGTTGAATGTTTTCCTTGCTTTGTGATCATATTGTTTTCTGAAACTAATCTTTAAAAGTAACGTATGTTGCAGGATTTATCTTAGATACCCTGTTTCCGACTTTAAAGGTTTTAATGTTTATCTTCT